>BLKR01004574.1:0-104024 GCA_011170035.1 Teleogryllus occipitalis | reverse complement strand
GCTGCGGGGGCTGCGGGGGCTGCGGGGGCTGCGGGGGCTGCGAGGGCTGCGGGGGCTTCAGGGGCTGGGGGGGTTGCGGGTGCTGCGGGGGCTGCGGGGGTTGCGGGGGTTGCGGGGGTTGCGGGGGCTGCGGGGGCTGCGGGGGCGGCGGGGTCGGCGGGGGTGGCGGGGCCGACGGGGGTGGCTCGCACAGGGCAGTGCCGATCAGGATGATACGTAAAACTACATTACGCAAAACGTTCTGTAGTACCTAGAGTGAGTAGATTATCTTCTACCCAAGAAATAAATTAGTTGGCCTACTTTGTACTGTATACAGATGTCCAGACATAACCGCACAAATTTGAAACCAAGAATAGTGATTACTGTATATATAACGTCACTCAATGACGTTGGAAAATTTCGACATGTTGCAAGCTATTTGTAGATTAAAAGTTAAACAACACTTTTTTTAATTGCTCATACACAAGATTCGCACGCACACTCGCGTAAATTAGGTTTGCAAGAGACATATACTACTACGCCTTACTGTGCTTGAAAACTGTAGAGCGTTCGCACGTTACAAGCATATTTGTCATTGACCGCGCTACAAGGAAACGATTCCTTTCATTTGCTATCGTAATGCCGGTAGGGGGTCCTGGGAGTGGTCGCTCTAGCGATAATCATCTGCTGCTTGGAATGTCGCAAAACAGAACCCAACTGGAGTGTCTCTGGCCGGCGGATTGCAGTTAGGAATATAGCGGTCATGCAAACACGATAAAAGCAATACAGAATACGTACGATATTTGACACTCATTTAAATTGTTAACGTTTACTGTTTACAGTAAATTAGAATAGAGATCGTGCTGCAGTATTCCAGTGTACACGCTCGAAATATTGGCGGTCAAATTAATGACATCCCCATGTACATGCGCCACAGTCTCGGGCACATCGGCCGGTAACGTCGCGTATTTACGTTCTTTGACGGCCAATGCAAAGGTATTGCGGTTTAAGCGTTAACATGTGGCGTCGGTGCGGTAATATGCTCCTCGTTGACTGCATTCAATCGTCGAGAAACAGAAATACGTTGTCCTAGTTATAACTAGGGGGTGGATTTTGATGACCTAAAACGGTCAAAAATGATCAATAAAATGCTCTTAAAATGTTAATAAAATGCCCTAAAAGCAAAGAAAAATGACGTAAAAAATTGATCAAAACCATTTCAGATGAACTTAAGATTTTGGATATGTTACTGATGTAATTGAGGCTTCTTCCTTCCGTTCAAGTGAACTCAGCTTGCAAACTTTTGGTTTGAACTGTTCTTTACCAGGAAATCGCTGATTTTAGTTATCCCGAATCGACCAAACTGAAAATGGCGCTGATTCGCGCCACAGGAACCTTAAATTACCCACTCACACAAAGACTGATATTACAATTTCTGAGCGAAAAAATAGGCTACTCAGAATTTTTGTGGAGGACATTTGTTGCACCTCGTAAATACTATTTGATGCAAGTACCATTAAAATGAGATTACAATAGATGAATTCGGCGAAAAATGCATTAAAAATGACGGGGAAAGGTAAAAAAAATTAATCGAAATCGACGAAAAATGCAAAAAAAGTAATATAAAAATGGGTCATTTCCTTTTGTCATTACATAAAATTAATGTTTATACTAAGAGGCATTTTTGTAAAGTGAAAAGAAAAAAAATGACCTTCCATTAAAATCTATCCCATAGTACTAATTAGGTGGCAGATTTTGAAGACCTACAACAACAAAACTTATCAATAAAATACTCTTAAAATGTTTTCAAAATGCCCTAAAATCAAAGAAAAATGAAATAAAAATGTTATCAAAACCAGGTCAGATGAAGAATTCTAGCTCTTGGATAGGTTACTGATGTAGTTCATGTTTCTTCCTTTCATTCAGATGAACTCAGCTCGTAAAGCTTGGGTTGAAGTGGACCAGGAAATCTATCGTTAGTTATCGTGAAATCTTCCGAATCGACAATGATGCAGATAGGCATCACAAGAACCATAGATTACATACTCACAACGGTTGACATTCCAATTCCTGAGCAAAGAAATCGAATTGGCTACTCAGGAATTCTGTGAAAAACATTTGTTGCATCCCGTAAATATTATTTGAATCAAGTACCATTAAAATTATAATAAAATTGATGAAATCCGCGAAAAATGATTTAAAAATGACGAAAAAGGGTAAAAAAATACGAAAAAGGTAAGAAGTGACTTATTACTCGCAATCGAAGAAAAATGCAAAAAATTACTTATAAAAATGGGTAATTTCCTTTTATCATAAAATAAAATGAATTTCTATAATTCAAAAGTGAAAATAAAAATCATGACACGTCATCAAAATCCGCCCACTAGTTATAACCAATCAATGATTATCTATATGATATGTTTGTTGTAGGACAATGGAATTCTCAGGATATTGAAAGACAATCAAAACACATTTGTTTTAAAAAAAGAATTACTTAATTATAATAACATGCACTAAAACCAATCGTTTCGCGGAACAATACGGCCGCATCATCAGGTAGTCACTGACAGAAAACAAAAATATTTATAAGGAAAAACGCATGTATTAAGAAAGTCACAAAGTGAATACATAGTCAAGTGAAACAAAGAATAGACTCAAATAAGTGCCATTATTAAAGGACGACCTCCACCGTCAAGATCAGAAAGGAAAATCTTTAAATATCCTGATAATACCACTCACCTACAAAAATGTAATGTTTCGGGTATCTACCGACGCACTTTCGATCTGCAACACCGCGCGCCGCGACATTCCTCCGGTATTCTACGAATCCGACTCGTAATCCGAAGTACTCCGACACGGTATAGACATTCATTTTCACTATATGAACTACGCACCGAAACATACCTGAAACGCACCATAAATTTCCAATGCAATGACATTTACCCAGACCTCAGCCATAACGGGGAGCCACGAAGGCCGCGCACCAGCACAGCATTGCTGCATTTGGCATGAGTCTCATCGCCGGGAGCACGAGTTCCTACGCGCCGGAGCAATGTACAGTGCTAGTTTTTTTTTTCATTTATCTGACATAGATGGTGAATACATAGCTCAGTTGAAATAACTCTACATATGTTTGATGGCTTAATACTAACTTAAATTAAAACTTAAAACTAATACAAGGGTTGAGGTTACCCATGGGGCTCTCTAGTCGGGATCTAAATCAGAGAATTTTTTGAGAAAAATGTGGAATGGAAACTTATTTTGTATTCTGGTTCTATGTGATGGGTTTTTGCCGAGTCTCTGAACTGATAAAGAAGGGATTTGGGATATGTTTGAGAAGAAGTTGGTGGCTAGATATGTGATGTGAACAGTGCTAGGTAAAGATTGTGTACACTGTTTCTTGAAAGAAAACTATATTTTCTCTGTGAAATGATTACACTTTGGAGCAAACATTATATTATCCTTTTTATTCTTCGACATCAGATGGCGCTTGGTTCGAAACTCATGAAATGATATCGTCATGATGCGGTAATAATGTAACTTGATTCCCTACATCCCAATGAAATTGAATTCTATGTATCGTAGATACTTGAAAATCATAAATGAGGGACATCTTCCATTACATTAGCCAATCCCCGGAGTCACAGGCGAATGGATGAGCTCGACGAAGAGCCAAGCACCAACTACTCTCAGAGCGCCGGAGTCGTGCTCGCACTCCCGCAGCCCACGTCGCCCCCCTCCGGCAGAGGGCGGAGGCGAGCCACGAACTCGTGCCCTCAGCGCTCCACGCAAGTTCATGCGCCCTCTTCCCCCACCTCCTCCCCCGCCCCCCACCGACGCAGAGCGAGGTCGAGTGCGAAAGTTATCGCTATTCAAGTTCATGCGGCGGCGGTGGGTGTGTGCGGAGCCGGGCGGAGCGGCGCCGGCGGCTGAGAAATCTGTTTGCGCGCGTCCTCCGAGGCGGCGGGCGGGGCGGGGCGGGGAAGGGGCGTGGGAGGGGAGGGGCGGGGCACGGCGGGCGCAGGTGACAACGCAAATGTTGACCTCCGTGGCGGCGGCGGCGGGGGTGGGACGAAGCACTGCCGCGGGCGCCGCCGCCGCCGCCGCCGCGAAGTTGACCAACTCAAACAGCAAACGCGACTTGGCGCCACGCCCACCGCCGCCGCCGCCGCCGCACGAGGGAGCGCGCCGAGGGCGGAAAGAGAGCGAGCGCCCATGCGAGAGGAGACACCTCAGGCGGAAGAACCACACTCGCACAAAAAGAGAACGCGTGAAAAGCTCACGGAAGAAACGAAACACAGAAGTTAATAAAGACCACACGGGAGACTGCGTTTCAAAAGGAAATGGGAGAACGAACGAAACGAATACGAAAAGACCAAGAAACACGTCAAGAAGAGAGGAATTAAGAAGCAAATAAATCTGGTAATAATGTAAAAAATGGGAAGATAGTCGCGCAAGTAGGAGTGAAAAGGGACCCAAGTAAGGAATAAAACATTTCAAAATGAACTAGTGTTAATTAACGTCGAATTTCGTTTAATCAACGTCAAATTTCATTTCATTAACTTGTCAGTTTCATTACCGTCGAATAATATCACGACAGTACATTTCTAAAAATCTCGGAATTAAGACATCTTAAGTACAAATCTAATGTTATTTGGGAATACGCTATCCATCAAATCCATCAACTGATAATCATATCCACAAACTGTCCATGAACTAAGAGCAGCAATTTCATATCATAAAAAAAATTGAAACAATAAGAAGAGGCATGATACTAACAATAGAGGTTTTGCACGAGCAGACATTTTCTCCATGCCAGGAGATAAAAAGGCACTTAAAAGGCGAAATCTTCTTGTACGTGAATTACCTAATCGGAGAATAATTCAAGTTCAACCTTCATTGTGTGAAAATTATCCTAGTGTTAGCAATAGCTCTGTTATATTTTAAAGATTTCTGCTTAGGACATTGGTAAGATAAGATCATTGACTATGGTCAAGAAAATATTGATCGCATTGCAGGGAATCGTAACACCCAGTTATGTACTGCGAAATCTCCTCTTGAGAGAGACCCTGAATCAGCCGCACGATCAGCATGTATGTACCGCGACCACCTGATAGCAAATTCACGTGTGGAGGGAGAGCCGCCGGACAAGCGGCAAATTTACACGGCCGTGTGGAGCTCCTGGAATAATGAGGAGCTGCTCCTGCTAATGCAGCAGCGCTCCAAGGAAAATGTTTGCCACGGCCCTGACCTGGGCGTTGCTGGCGGCAGACAAAAGCGGCTCGTCCGGCGGCGGCGGCCGTCTGCAGACCCGGAGCCCAGGCGCAGGGTGGTGAGGGGGCGGAGGAGGCGGAGGGGCACTGAAGGGAGCGGTGGGGACGGAGGCAGGAGAGGAAGGTGAGCGGAGAAGAGGAAAAGGTGAGCGGAGGGGAAGGTGAGCGGAGGGCGGAGGGGGCGGTGGGGGCGAGTGGGGCGGAGAGGGCGGAGGGGCGGAGGGCGGAGGGGGCGGAGGGGGCGGAGGGGGGCGGAGGGCGGAGGGCGGAGGGCGGAGGGGGCGGGGGGGCGGGGCGGAAGGGGGCGGGAGGGGGCGGAGGGGCGGAGAGGGGGGCGGAGAGGGGGCGGGAGGGGGCGGAGGGCGAGGGAGGACGGCGGAGGTCCAAGGGGAGGACCGATAAACCGAGGGCGAGCGCGCCGGCGCACAATGCGCTCCCGGGCGCGCGATATAATTAAGTGGGCGAGCGGCCGCCGCTTCACACGCAGGCTTAGTTTAATATCTGTTTACCAACCGAATTAATTGTCGCCGCCCCGCGCACCTTAATCCCCGCCCCCGCCCGTCACCATGGCGACGCCGCTGGCCGCCGCGCGGCCCCGCCCCCTCCGTTCTAGGAACTTGTCTGTGTGCGCACGCGGCACACACTGCGGAAGGGGGCCGTCGGTTTGCAGGGAGGCCGCCGCGTTTGCCACAGGTAACTCGGGGCTCCTTAATGTTGCAACTTCTCGGTCTGCGCATTTACTTCTACGAGTTGTCCATCATGTAACATCAAAATTTGTTCCTAACCTCTCGACGTCGTTCCTGCAACGTTGATGATACATCGTCTCCTAAGTATTAGAGCAATGTTTACCTTCATGTGACGGAGAGGTTTCACTCTAACAACGTGTTTGAAAGTCGTCATTAATACAAACCTCCATAAAGAGAGACGAGTTGTGACATATTGTACAAGATACCTTAGAATTTGAATGCGAGTCCTGTAAAGATGTATTTACAGAGCGATTAATTTTAAATGGGTTCTTTTGAAATAAGCGGTGATCAGATCTATATCAGAATTCACTCCCGGACATTTCGCCTACTCCTCCATTGTTTTCGATATCATGCAATACACTGAATATTTCGAATTATTCCAGCCTGGTATTGTCTTAGAGAAGCGCATTGCTAATGCAGTGAGCTGATACTAATGGAAAACAATGCAGTTGCATTGGAGTGTAGGGTTGCGAGACGCACGTCCCCGTCCGAGCAGTGGCGTCCAGCGCAGGTGCGTTGCCATGACGACAGCGTTGCGTCCACACGCACCACTCGCAGCGGAGACGAGTCCACGCGGTGCAGCGGGGGCGACGCCAGGCAGCGTTGGGCACTGTGGGACAGCGAAGGGTAGCGGATGGCGGAGAGTGACTGGAGAGGTGAGGGCAGCGGAGCCGGCGGTGGCATGACGAGGTGGAGGGACGGTGGGGCGACGAGGGGATGGACGTGGTGGGGACGGGGGACGACGAGGTTGTGGAGAGCGGAGAGCGGCGAAGACGACTAGGACTGCGGGGTTTGGGGCGGTTGGACGGCGGGGTGGCGGGGAGGCAGGGGAAGGGAATTGGTGGAGGCGGTGGGGGCGACGGAGAAATGTGGCGATGGAGGACAACAGAGGTCAACAAAGAGCGATAGAGAGCAACGAAGGGTGACGGAGGGCGACGGAAGGCCATGGAGGACAACGGAGGGCAACGGAGGGCGACGGATGGCGACGGATGGCGACGGAGGGCGACGGATGGCGACGGATGGCGACGGAGGGCGACGGAGGACGACGGAGGGCGACGGAGGGCGACGGAGGGCGACGGAGGGCGACGAGGGCAGGAGGCGACGGAGGGCGACGGAGAGGACGGAGGCGACGGAGGGCGACGGAGGCGACGAGAGGGAGGGCGACGGAGGGCGACGGACGGAGGAGACGGAGGCGACGAGAGGCGACGGACGGGGCGACGGAGGGCGACGGAGGGCGTCGGGGCGACGGAGGGCGACGGAGGGCGACGGAGGGCGACGGAGGAACGCGACGGAGGGCGACGGAGGGCGACGGAGGGCGACGGAGGGCGACGGAGGGCGACGGAGGGCGACGGAGGGCGACGGAGGGTGACGGAGGGCGACGGGGTGCGACGGATGCCATTGGTTCTGCGCGTTGCCCTCTCCAAATAACCAATCCACAACGTGGAGAAGCTTAGAAATGTCTCTAATTTTCCCCCCAGGTGAGAACAAGTGATCAGAGCAGCCAGCTACTAGAATTCTTTCCAGCCAGTTGCTGAATACGAGTTTACTTAGGGTCGAAAATCATTCATCACGTCTCGTAATCAAGGACATTCTACTCAGCGAGGCCGCAGAGGGAAAGGCATTGCTGCAACTGAGGCCTCCCAGCCAGCAATCTCGTTTTCATTCTTTAAAGCGTTGCTTTCGTTTCGAAATATATTCTAATAAAATACTGGAATTGACAGATTTTACTCTTGAAAAGAATATACACCAAATATTTCAATATTTTGTGGAGAATAAAATTATCTAAATTGAACTTTTTGTCCAGTTTCTCTTTATTCACTGAATAATTACTAAGTAAGTCCAACTTTTCTTATTAGCCACTAAAAGTACTTTGACGGGGCTGCAAACGTCACTTACAGGATTTTACTGCTTCGTACGTTAAATAAATATAAATGACATTGAATTTCCATCTTCCTGCGCAAACATTTGCCACCGGTGGAGGAAACAGTTCTGCGAGTTGCCCTCTCCAAATAACCAATCCACTGCGCGGAGAAGCTTAGAAATGCCTCTAATTCTTCCCCCCAGCGCATTGCCACAGCGCTCAAATACTTGAAGACTCATTTGCTTTGAGGACGCGAGGGCGGGGCGGGGGGGGGGAAGGGCTGCGAGTGGAGGATTTGAATGCGGGGCGAGTTGAATACGGCGCGGCGCCCTCGTCCTTTGGATAAAATTCAATTTCCACTCGGCGCAAGTGGAGATATTGTGTTTCGCCCTCGGCGCTGGGCGGGGCGCGGGCGCGGGCGCGGGCGTGGGCGGCGGATGGCCAAACAACACCTGCACATGTCGGCGCGCGTTGACGGACAGAGTGTTGCGAGAGAGCAAACAGTGTCGCCCTTCAGCGAGCACCGCGCACACGCGCCAGAGGGCGCTCCAGCCGCTGGAGGGCGCTCGGCGCGGGGGCGGGGGCGGAGGCGGAGGCGGGGGCGTGTCATTGCGGCTCTCCCGCGCCTTTTCCCTTCCGGCCTCGCGCCTGCGCACTCTGCCGGCACACCGGCTGAGGTGGCTCAGGGCATCAATTAATGTCATTACAGTCAATCTAACTGGGAGTTCCTAGGGTTCGAGTCCCGACGGTGGTAGGATTTTCGACACTACCTACATACACAATGTATCCTAGGTCGAATTCAGCCATTGTCTGGAGGAGAATTCTAGCGGTCGGCTGCTCCTGATCGGTAGTTTTCCGTGGTTTCTCCGATCACTACCAGATGAATACCACAGGAAGACCCTAACAAACGGGCCACGGACAACGCGCATTCCCATTGACGGGGTGCGGAGATCACTCCCAGCGGACCGGCTACGAGGTGCACTAGGCCAGTTTGTCCTTAAATCATTGATTTCCCCACCTAGCTAGACTTGTATGTAGATTAACTTAAAAGCGATGTCAAGGTGGGGGAAGGAGAATAGGTGTTTCTGACCCTCACCCAGCCCGGCTACTGCTAGCATGCGACGTGTATTTTGTGACTGCAAAATAAAAAAATTTACATAAAAAAACGCATTTCTTACTCTTCCTTGTCCTGTCTACTATCTTTGTCTCACCCCTTACACTTACATATACATTCACTACTCTCTATACTTCGACCACCGGATGACCAGTCGGGAGCTTAGAGGTGGTCCCGGCTGGGGAGTTGCCCCGCTCGAGGGGGATTCTTTGTTGGGGAAAAACTCACAAGCCGATGGGTTCCAGCTTGCCATCCAGCGGAGGAAGGTAACCACCACCTCTTTAAATAAACTGTTATAACTTGAAATATTTATTAAAGAGTGTTATGAGGATTGATAATTAATGATAAGACGTATTGAATAATTTAACTCAACGTATTCTGTAATTTCTACCCAGTATAGATTGTACTAACTGAAACTAAAACATGTGAATACATAATAAACATTGTTCGTCGCTAAGGTTGAGCGATCCTCATGGCGCTACCTATTATGGAGGTATAGATTTATAATATAAACCATGCCCCACACTTACGGGACTAATGACCCTAACAGTTGATGCGCCACTCGGAATAAACTAAACAATCAATGAATCTGCCGGCAGCCGGCGGCGGAGCCAGAGTCGCTCAGACGGCACATCTGAGCTTGCTCTGAGCTTGCCCGACTTCGAGATGGAAAGTGGACCCACCGCACATTAAAATGAGTAATAACCGAACGTGAATCCTACAGGGAGAGTGCTGGTGCTAGAGGACTTTTCTGTTAATGTAAACAAGCTGACGCTACGATGTGATGCTGTGCATGCGGCAGGATCAGCAACCGGCTGCGGCACATGGTCGACTGAACGCGAAACAGTGCATCCAATCGGAAAATGGCATTCTCGAAGCTACACGTGGTGCTTCTTTGTGAGAATTTACATTTGAAATAGAGAAGTTTAAAATGCCAGATCTAAATTTTTGTCGACATGTAAACCCAGATTGACAAACAACTCGAAATCATGAAGAGCTTTAAAAACAGAAATCGGAACCAAAACCTGATGATTCCTTCGTGTTTCATACATCTAGTTAATGAAAGAAACTCGGTTTAGGGTTCATTCTTAGAAGTGAAATGGTTGTCATCGGTTTCAGTGTCTAAATTCTGATCACACCTTTATGACCCCTGTGTTAACATGGTGTTGACATTCTCACTGCCAAGTTGATGGCGTAGAAACCAAATCATTGATTACAAGTTCAGCATCAATCCTGCAGTGGAATGTATTCACATGGACAAAAAAAAAAAAAAAATCAAACGGCTCCCAATTTGACTGCATCGCGCCGCTTGCGTTTACGCTCATTGATATGCATTATTTTTATCTTGCTGTGCCGCTTTCTGTCCAGTCTGTATTATCTGTGTTATTTGTTTATGTTTGTCGCTGTGAATGTCACAAAAATACAGATGAGTGTTCCAAATATAATTTAGGATTATTCGCACTGTGTTCTTAAATAAGTGATGATTGTCAGTAACTCGTGTCCTTTTCAACACAAAAGTGTATCTTCCAGCTGTACTTTATAACACACAATTATACAATATACTAATTATTAATAGAGCCCGGATTTTAATGACAAGTCATATATATTTTCTGAACCTTCGGGTGAATTTCAAAACAATTTATGCACGAAACCAGGTATTGTCGATTAGAAAAATGCATTTTTATTGTGCATATAAAGTCATATTTATACCGTTTTTAGAAAATGGTAATATTTTGGCCAAATTTTGACAAAAATGTATTTATTTGTCATATTTGTAAGGACAGTTTTTAGTAAAAGATCATATTTTGGTCAAATTTTGCCCAAAATGCATACATATGTCATATTTTTAAAGACACAAGAATAAAAAGCTTGAAAATGTGTCTCGCATGATAATGTATCAGGTAATACTGTCACAAATAAACTCAACAATTATACCACAAAGGATTATTTGAAACTTAAGTGAATGTGAACGGAGTGAGTTGGTCGAGCTCATGGTCATGTGACTGAAAAAGTGTACAACAAATGATACTTCTGAGTGTTCTTCAGCAAAATCCTGGATATTCTACAATGTGCAAAATGAGTGATATAAAATCTGGAAATGCCGCAACATTTGAAAGCAATGAACCTCAGCTGCACTGCAGTGACATCACAGCCTTCAAATACGCTCCAGTGACGTCATGTAGTGTGGAGTGGAGTTTTCTCAGAAACAAAAGTATCCTCAGCGACAATCGTAAGTCTTTTAAGATGAAAAATCTAAAATACACTCTGTGATCCAATGCAGTTCTCTAGAAACTGAAGACTGAGAGGAAATGAGAAAACACTAAACAAGAAGTATGCAGTAGTAGAGCAAAACAGTTTGGATGATGGGTTTTATTGTACTCTACTTGATTTGGTTTACAAACACAAGCTTTTTTAAAAATGCTTATTAGTCCTGAAGACTGCAAACCGTATCAGTGTACCATAACCATTCTCACTGTCTTTTCTTGAGTGAATTTTGTATTTATGTTATACCTAAAAATCAACAGGGATTTTGGAAAAATAAATTAATATAACGTCATATTTTATTTTTTAAGGTCACATTTATATGGGTTTTAGGTCATAAATGCGTGCATATTTCGCTCATTTTTAGGTCATTAAAATCCGGGCCCTAATTATTAATTATGTATGTACGTATGTATGTATTTGGCATTTTTTGGATCGATCGTCCGACTTTGTCGGCTAGCTAACGGTGTCCCCATGACTGGGCCTGGTTTAATTCCCAGGCTTGCGGATAAGAGGGTCAAATGGAGAACATGCCATATTCCTTTCATCGTAACTAGCAAACTCCGCCTGCCTTAGCTTTCCTTCGTCACACAGCTACAGAAACGGAGACGATTTGAAATGAAAGCTGCAACTCTATTTTTGCCACGACTGAGAATTGAATCCAACGGGAAGGTAAAACGGTGCTCAAAAGCCACCCTAAGGCATTTTGTTATTATTTATGCCCAAATAATTAATTTTACGGTCTTGAGAGTGACGCAAATAGAGAAGACATACGCAAGTATTGATAAGGATAAATTGTTCCTTAATCTTTGAATATTGTCTGGAAACAAGCGACTGCATACATCACTAAGCCAATTAAGAGTTCTTTGTGCAGTTTAGATTAAATTCACATTTTTTAACCATACCTGTCGGAACTTTAGATTAAATTGTATACATGTTTATAACGACAGTTTTATACTATAATAATTACTATTTTGGTACAATGTTGAGGTGGAGGCAGGTAAATACAGACTCGTGTGTCGTATGTGATATGCCAAAATCTACGCATTGGCCGCAGCTCTTCCTGAAAGATTGTGCGTTAAACGAAATCTATAGACAAGAACAGAAGCTCGTTATTGTAATCGAGTAGCCTGCGTCCGTCTGTCACCCCAGGGTAGACCACTTTCAATTCACGAACTTTCGGTCGAGACAAATGTGGTTTCATTCGAAACATCTTTCTCTCCTAGCGAGGAACTGATCACTTTTTTTCAGAAGATTCTTATAAATTTCTCCAGAAAACGTAATTTTTTTTGTTTTTAAGTAACTAAAAACTTAGATTTGGGTTACTTACGGCACCTACAGATGTGATTATTAGTTTTTTCAATTTTTTCTCGTAAGACAAATGCATTGCTATAGTTCTTAGCAGATTACCTATATAATATCTGAAAAAAGTCTACAAAAACACGTGTTTTTAATGGTTTCGGGGCACCAGATTACATTGGTTAAAGGTTGTGAATTACTAAACTCTCTTCCCAACATTAACATGAATTGTTACGTCTTGATTCTTTATATTGACGATAATTAAAACCTAATGTAGTAATGAAACAAAAATGAAAAGAAGTATTTTAAACGGTACTTTTCATCAAAGGTTCAATGAGCGAAGACGGGAGCTGGGCAACTATAATTTATAAAATATATTTTTATTATGTGCAAGCAATGCACTAGTAACAATTTTAACATGAAACTGACCGCCGGAGAAGTCGCATTAAGTTATTTGTTAATTAAAGAATTGCAAACATTGTCTAACCTTAGCCCTGATAACCCAGTAACATTGTCAGACACTGTGAAACAAGTATGTTCCGTATTATCTAATGATACGTTGCATCTGTTGCATTCTGCAATTGTTTAAGCTTCAGTAGGTGCCCGTGAATGTGGATTTTTCCAATAATTTCATCTGCCGTTGCGTTCCACTCGCCCAACGTCGCTGTCTGTTCACCTCCCTCATGAGATGATGCCAAATAAAACACTTAAATTTCCAACAAAAAAACTAATATTGTTTGTAGTTCTGGATGACTAATCAATCGGCAAACTTTCACTTGCTCCGCTTCCACAAATAATTTGTTCTGTATTCTTCAACCACCGATTAAATATAACCAATACCTTCCTCAAGGTTTTCCGAATCTCTTAATCACTTGAAGACGCTACTAAATGAGTTACAACATTATTGTAACTACTAAATGATTAACAAGAGTTTTGTTTTAATTATCACGACATAATTGTTATACGTCGAACTCTAACCAGACTTTCTCAAAACAAATTTGCCTCCATAGCAACCAATTACATCACTCAACTGTTCGTTCCCTTGCGAGTTAATAAACTCCAAAGACATTGTAATAGAATACACTCGTACCAAGCTCTATTTTCATTTCGTAACAAAGTAAAAGGAAAATAAAGGGCAATATTTGCGATAATAATTCCAAAAGCACATTGAAATTTTTGGACCCAATTCATAACTTTTTCAAAGTTTTTTTAAAATGTTAAAAAACAGTATTTTAGTTTTTTAACAACAACTTTTCCATCCATTCTGAAACTGCAGAGGAACAGAGAGATGACAGAACGTATTAGATGTAATATGTTCTCCATAGCGCCCAGTGTATTCAGTAATTACAAGCATCGAATATTCATTACAACTGATAAATTTCAGAAAATGAGTTGGGTAGAGAAACATAACGGTTCTGTTGTTTGTAGCCTTTTGTTTCTCAACTGCCAGGCCTCCAAAGGGTCGCAAACTCGTCCGCGGCGCGGCCTTTGACGTCGTGATGCCAGCAGCTGGCGTCGCCCATTGGGGAGGCACCTTTGCAACCGCGATTTCCGAAGCGCTCAAGACGCCCCCTTTAAAGGCGGCGGCGGCGGCGGCAGAGAGCTCTGTGGGGGCGCGGCGTCGCCGGCCGGCGGCATCCGCCCCCTCCCCTCCCCACCCCCCAACACCACCCAACCCGCCCCGCCTCCTCGTAGCGCCTGGGTGTTGAAATCCAATATACAGCCGCCAACAGTGTTCGCCGAGCGGTGGCGCGGGCGACGGCGCCGAGAAGTGTCGCAATAGCCCGCGGCCTTTGTGATCGGCCCGACTAATCTCGGCGCCGCCGCCGCACCCGGTGCCTCACAAGCCCAGCGACGGAGAGACGAACGCCCACCGCGCTCGCTCGCTCGCCCGCCCGCCCGGGGCGATTGGAGTGCAGGCGACGCGGCGGTGGAGGGGTGGGAGGCGCACAAGATACGCGAAGTTGCGGAGACCCCTCGTCACTAGAGCAATGCCTTCGCCCGAGGCCACACTTTTCTTTCGTTTCCTGGCAAGAAATGTAGGTGTTGTATTTGGTTGCTGGAGACAAGATTACTCTGAAAGGAAGAGAATTGGAAAGGACTGCTGTTCTGCTATTGACAACCACGAACCATGTACCTCTTATAACTGTTGAAGATCATAAACTAGGCATCATACACTTCTTTCGCACAATAGTTATGTTTCTCGATCAATTTTACCTAACAGAAAAAAAGGTTACGATTTTCTAGTTAAAATTACATTGATGCTGAAATGCAATGGAATGTTTTCATTCTGACGTTGAGTAAATAATGAAAATTAAGTCTTCTAATTACATTATTAAAACTGATTAGTAGCAATGGTACACAAGAGAAGTAATAAGTAGACATCATTTTAATATATCACATTCGTGTAACTACCAGGGGAAAAGAAGCAAATTTCAATGGTATTTCGCAAAGACGTACGCGCTCTCATTGAAATCACTTAGCGCTGCGCCTAGGAGGTGAAAGAGGTGCGTCAGCAGAAAAATCCCTTTTGCAGGCGGACGTGCGGGCGGCGACGCAAGGCGTTCAACATTTACAATCCCTTTCTGGGGCCCTCGGCAAGGCGACGGGGGTGGGCGCGGAGCGTCGCGGCGGAGACCGAAGGCGCACGATCTCCAGGGAGCACCGCACAATTACGCCCCGCGCGCCGCCCCGCTCGCCCCCACGCATCGCACCCACTCACCGCCCCCCCCACGCACCCTCATGCATCCTCCACGCACCTCTCCCACGCACCCCCCGCCCCACCCCCTCCACGCACCGCCCCACCCCCTCACACGCATCGCCCCCTACACGTACCGCCCCCCACGCCCTGCTTGCGTCGCTCGCCCCGCTCGCCCCGACGCATTGCTCCGCGGAGTACAACCGCCCCCTCGACCCCCAGCCTCGTCTGTG
Source organism: Teleogryllus occipitalis (assembly GCA_011170035.1). Lineage (NCBI taxonomy): Eukaryota > Metazoa > Arthropoda > Insecta > Orthoptera > Gryllidae > Teleogryllus > Teleogryllus occipitalis. The sequence goes on along the minus strand of BLKR01004574.1, from coordinate 88,559 downwards.
TAAACTTCCCTGCCTCCCACATCACATCGCCACTCCACCCAACTCTCCAACCTGCCCACCCATACCGCCTTCGCTGCCACCGTCATCCCCAATCATCTCAGCCTCAGTCGTCTGAACCCCATATCTCCTCACCATTTTCGCATACACCTCACCCACTTGCATTCCTCCGTCGTCTTAGTTGCCCTCGTCCGTCACGCAGCCTTGACCGCCTACACTTACCCGACACCCACATCACCTAACCATCTCCACTCACCTCACCGTCTTGTCCACCTCTGACGCCTGCGCTGCCCTCGTCATACCCAACCTTCTCAGCCTCGATCGCCTAAATTTCACTGAAACCAATGACTCCTCGCCATCTTCACATACACCTCACTGACTTGTCTTCCTCCGCCGACATCTGTTCGGCTCTTCCTGCTTCCATTCCTTCTCTTCTTGCCCGACGGCCTCCTCCTCCATCCCGACCCGCTCCTCTCACCACTGCTGCGCTGGCAGGGCAGAGTCCCCAGGGCCGGTAACCTGACCGGCGGAATTCGAATAAATTTCCTGGGGACACCTTTTCATTAGCGGCCGGCGGCGGCGCTGTCTTAGGTGCCGCTGACCCCAGCGCAACCGCAGCCGCCGCCCCCGCCCACGAGGCAAGGTGAGGCGAGAAGGAACGCCGATGATGGGAGGCCACTGTGCGGGAAGCCGGCCGAAGGACGGAGGAACGCACACTTTGGATGCAGGCGAGGAGAAGGCGGCGGTCGAGAGTCGTCGCCTGGGTGAAAGAGACCACACGTGGCCTGGCCGCTAGAAGACACGGCGCGAGGCGGTCGCGGCGATGTGCAGAGGGCGGTGCCTAGACGATGCGTCGGGTGGAGAAAGGGAGAGCCGGGGCGGAACGAAGGAGACGGAGAAATTGGAGAAGGTTGCGAGGAGCGGGGCGGAGCCAAGGACTATCAGACGATCGCCGCGCGAGGCGGGGTAGGGCGGGCGGGGAGGAGCGAGGCAGAGCGGGGCGGAACGAAGGAGGCGGAGAAATTGGAGTAGGTGGCGAGGAACGGAGCGGGGCCCAAGACCAGCGGAAGATCATTGCGCTCGGTGGGGCAGGGCGGGCAGGGAGGGGCGGTGGGGGGCTGGAAGGAGGGGAGAGGGAGGTGGAGAAATTGGGGGTGGCGAGGAGCGGGGCGGGGCTAAGGACCTGTGGGCGATCGCCGCGCGCGACGGGGCGAGGCAGAGCGGGGCGAGACAGGGCAGGGAAGAGCAGCCGGGGCAGGACGGGGCGGGGCAGGGCGATGCAGGGCGTGGAGGGGCAGAACGAAGGAGGCGAGGAAATTGGGGAGAAGGTGGCAAGGAGCGGGGCGGGGCCAAGGACCAGCGGACGATCGCCGCGCGCGGCGGGGCACGAAGGAGCGGGGAGAGGCGCGGCGAGCCAGCGTCGCGACGCCGGCGCGCCGCGGCGCCTCGAGTGGCGGCGCCGCTAATTAAAACGAGCGCGCTTCCGGTTGCCGCCCCTCACCCCCCTCCCGCCGGAAGTTAAATTAATCCCCGCACCCCCAGGGACCCGGCCCGGCCGCGCCGCCTCGGCCCTTGCTTCGGAGGGCCTGGCGCAGTGGACGGCGCGGTGCGGCGCGGCGACGCATGGCCCTCCGAAGGGCTTCTTCAGCCTCGCGACCTTCAGATCCTTCCGACGAGTTGACTAAAGGGTGATGGTGATAGCGCCAGCAAATACATACACACATGGAACGTACTTGGTGAAAATTCGCAAAGACATGTTTCCATTTTTCTCCACTTCATTTAAAAGCTTAGTGCAAGAAGGCTTCAATTCAAATTGTTGTGGTTGTGAGTTGTAAAGTGGCAAGACGTTATCTGGCTCATTTCTTTCAGGCGGTAGATGTCGCTATTTTTTATGAAAATAACAGAATTTTTGCGAAAATTGGACGTGATTTTGTTGTGTTTTCTGATTACCTTCCACCAACAGATAACATTTCTTCTATTTTGCTTCCGAGAGTTAAGTTAACACTGTCCTTTTCTGAGATTGTAAAACTTTTCTGTGTTGGGATTGAGTTAACTCGATGTATGAAGTCTTTCTTTCATAAAAAAATAATAAAATGTTGAAGCTCTGTAGCAAGTGAGAGCAGAGAAGATAATCCAATTACATTAAATCTTTGGAAGTAAAAAGAATGTAAATAAATCGTAAATTACGATAAAACCTATTTTTTATTCATGTATTTATTATTCTAAAATAATAAAAATTGTAACGTACGCGGGGATGAACACAATCTTTAGTTTTCTTAACTAAAATCCCTCCTCTTTACGAAAAAAATGTTCCAGGCAAAATTCACAAAACATTCAATACCTCATTTGGTGGTTTTCAGTGTTAACGCCTAGCCGTAAGCTGTATTTCTTTTCTTCTCTTTACAATGCTTCTTGCATATTTTCATTAGCAAGTTTTCGATGTGTGTTTCACTTACTTGCACAATTGTACCAAGAAGTCCGATTGTACATAGCTTTCCTATTTATTTTCTTGTGCAATGTTTTACAATATTTATGTATTCGATAATGAAAAACGTATTTGATAGGATCATACCTTCATAACTAAAATGAACCAATCAATCAAAGGAACTGATTCAACTATTCCAAAAGACAAACACGTTCACAAATTTCTTAACACATTTTCAAGAAAATCATGAACTATTCAATATTGCAAGAGGTTTATGATTATCAGTTTATCAACCTACAACACGATTTCTTTTCGTAAAGTAAGGCTAAGTTTTAACAGATAAAGAAACATTTCATTCGTGTTGATGCATTACTTCTGTATCCACTACATCCGTAAATTCAGCTACTAATAAATTCCTGTGCTCACGTAAACCGACCTGTATGGATGAGCGCAGGCGGATAATTTACGACTGCACCTCTGTCTGACGTGAACGGCGATGAATCAGGCCCGAATTAGCGAGGGCGCAGGCTGTCGGCAGAAGATTCAATTCCCATCCTCCAGGGCTCCTGCACTGCGAGGCCCCGCATGAGGCAAAGCCCCGGAGACGCCTCATGCAATATCCTTTCACAGAGCGCCTGCGCAGCAAACGAGCAGATGATCCGCTGCGCCTTTCAGCAGTGCCGACCCCCCCCCCCCCACCGGCGCGCCGTCCCGCCGCCCCGCCGCCCCGCCGCCCCCGCCGCCCCCGCCGCCCCCGCCGCCCCGCCGCCCCGCCCACGCCCCACCGCCCGCCACCCGCCCCGCCACTTCCGCCGCTCCTGGCGGCCCCAGCTCTGCCGCCCCCGCCGCCACCTGCCTCGGGCGCCCCTCGTGCCCACACCGCCCCTGCCCCCGCCTCTGCCACCCCACAGCCGCGCCCCGCCGTGGCCGCCACCGTCGTCCACCGGCCGCCGCCACCGCCGCCCGCGCCTCATTCGCCGCCGCGCGCTCAAGCTCAGGCCGAGGTGGAGGCATCGAGCGCCTTCTTGCGGATTTTCATTAGCGGCGATTCCCACGCCGCCGCCCGCCCCCAGCCGCCCTATTGTTCCACCCCGAGCCCACCTCCCCGCCCGCGCCTGCGCCTTCGCCTCCGCCACTCCCCCCTGCCCGTTTCCCACATCCCCGTCTTTTCAGAATCTTCCCTCGTGGTGCAGTCTTCATTTATTTGCTGCCACCACGTAGCATACCTCTGATATGTCTGATCGTTCCCGCAAGAGCATAAGCTCGTCTATTAGTCAAGGCAAACCTTAAAGCATGTTAACACAGCCAGGCACAACTTCTACTATTAATACAAAAACTTCGTAAAGCGTAGAAAATGTGCTGGGGCACCTTGTGATGTATCAGTAATGAGAATGCACTTATCTTGCATTCCCCTCTCCTTGAAACTTCTCAGTTTCTTCAAATATGATGTTAAATTATCCTTTACATTTCTGTTGTTGAACAAATAACGGATTGACGTAAATCGAAAATCTCTGATCTAAAGCTGAACTTTGGACTACGTAAACGAAATTTGTCTTAGCAACATGTTGCCTACGATGTATTTATTACTGTACTCCATTTTCTTATTTCTGTCGTGGACTCATCCATATTGGATTGCTGCACACGCCTCACCTCTGATGACACGAACAGTCGACAATCCACGCTGAAACACGACAATGGCAATCCTGCTGTCAATGACCTCCGTAAATCGGACACCCACTCATCAAGCTCAACTTGTAGGCGTTTGAGGATCCCCTTGCATCCCACATCGTAGATCCATTACCGACGTTTCACCAGACGCAACCTCAAGCCAACCGTCCGATCCAGTGGTGTCTCGCCGCTGTCCTTCACTTCCAGCGCTATCTTCGGGCGTCAGACGCATGTTCCACCCTCCGCCTGCCCGCCGTCGCTTCTCGCGCCGATTGATCGCCGCGGGCTAATCTCCTCCGTCGGAGCCCCCCGGGGGCCGCTGCATAATGGCGGAATGATGAAGCCGCAGGCTGAAGGGCCTCCGCGAAGGGCCGCCCGCCTTCGCCTCGCCCGCCTGCCCTTTGTCCCTGAGCCTCCGCCTCCGTCGCGCCCTTCGTCCGCCCCCCGTGCGTTGTCGCGGCGCCGCTCGGTTGGGCTGGGCAACCGCCGATGAGCGCGTCTGCGGTCGGGCTTAGGGCTCTGGGTACACACAGGTATGGCCGCCCTCCCGTAAAAGCGCCTGCTAGTACTCGTATTAGAGAAAAATACAAGATATAGAGCGATTTTCCTACGGATGAGCCAAAGTGACAGCTAGTGCTGGCAACATAACAGAAGGTTCTGTGGTCGTCGTGCCCTTGAGCCCATTAGACTCCCTTCCCGCATTCGTTCGTTTGCAGTTGGCTAACTTGTAAAGGGTTTTGACTCTTCCTTTTGTGATGTCCTCGTCCGACAAAAAATATAGTGCGCTTTGAAAATGAATTGAAATTCGGAAGTGCAGTATTATGTGCTCTTCTGTAAAAAAAAAAATTTTCTTCATATATTACATTGAATTTACTTTTTGTGTGATAAATATGTTTATTTTAAAACCGATACTTGAATGCGAGATGCATACTGATGCACGTGGTTCCGGCCTTTGTGCTGTTGTGTAGCGAGCTGCAATTGAGAGCTTTCTATTTACATTCGTGGCAGTTTTCTTTTACTAATTGTGAGAGCATGTTAAGAGATTTTCCACATACCAAATTAAATTTAAATATTTTCCGGACTCGCGTACGTGCATATACTTCAGCGAAACTCTTAGACTTCTGCATAGGGATGTTTTCACAGGAGCCATTAGCACTTTACGAAGGGGTGTGGCTAAACAGCTGTCGCGGCGGAGGGATACTTCCCTGAAATTCGTGTGATGTTCACTTGTTTTCGCGAACTGTCCCTTTGGCTCATCGTTAGGAAAATCATTCTATACCTACAAGCGAAATAACTGACCCTCCAAGAAAAACAACACTACATCACATTTCCCTGATGCTTAAGGAAAGCAGTTTGAAGATGTATTAAGTCTTTTGAATGAAAGTGGACGTAGTGTTGTCTTCACTGCTTCGAAATTCTTCATTAATATCTTTTGGACACAATTCTCAATACCTATAAGAAGAACAATGAAATATAAACAAACGTGTGTATTCATACATCCAATTAGAAAAAATACATATAGCGTCCTTTGTCCATAGGTAAAGATATATTTTTCACCGCTAATAAAAGTATGGGCAAAACGTTAAAATAATTTTTTCGTTGTCCATAATTTTCATGCTGGATGATGAATTTTTCTGCTTACGAATTTTCATCTGGGGACAATTCGGCAGTGTAGTGCCATCCTTTAGAATACTCTGCGTTACAATATTAAGGACAATGGTGTACTTTTGTGTAGTTCCATAATTCATAATTTTCCATTTGTGCTGTTGTTACCGCAATATTTTATTCTTGATTGATTGATGTTCTTGGACACGTCAACACGATCATTAGTCTCGAATATGTAATGAATATTTTATCGCGGGATATGGCAGTGTTCTTTTCCCGCTGGATGGTGAAATTCGGTTTCGACCAACAAATCAGCTTAAGGGATTTCCCCTCTTAGGTATCGCCCCCTAGTGAAGTACCTCTGCAGCCGGGACAAGTTCTAAGATCCCAACCGTCATGTTTGGTATTGTAGTGCACGTGTGTATGTTAATACTGGAGGGAATAGGATATGGAAGAGGACGGATAGATAGCGAGTTGTCCGTGGCCCGTTTGTTAGGGTTCTGCTCGGACTTTCTTCCGGCATTTATCGAAGAAACTGAGGAAAACTAACGATTAAAGAAGCCAACTGCTAGAATTATCCTCCAGACAGCGACTTAATTCGACTTATACTTGGGGTTTTCTAACGTAGCGGCTGAGGGTAGTATCTCCAAGATGGAATTCGGCACGACTTTTTTAGTCATTCTCAGTTCTGCATGTCGCATGATCGCGACCGCATCAAGCAATATTGCAGATCAAGCGACTCTAGCGGCAGGACTGAGAAAGACTCAAACGTCGTGCCGAATTCCATCTTGAGGATACCACCCTCAGCCACCACGTTAGAAAAGCCCAAGTATAGCTATGTAGCTATACTTGGCTACATAGCTATACTAAGTATAACTATGTCCAAAATTCTCCATTCTTCGGACTCAAAATTTTGGTCCTCGCGAACATAGCCCCTGTAGAGACAGCGACAATAATGGCTCTGTGCTGAACTCAGACGGTTTTATTCTTGATCCCTGATAAAGTACCTAAGTAATAAATAACGTTTAAATTATCCCGTTTTTAAAGATACATTTTTGCGAAAACCTTCGAACAAGCAAAGAGTTGAGGTATACAGATAGTCCCACGAACTATGGGCCACCCCCATAACTTCTAAACGGCTTACAATATTGAAATGCAGTTTTCGATCAACAATGCGGAATCATGGCGCAAGTGTTATGGTGTAGAGATATTTTTTGAAATATTTTTAGTTTTCTAGAAATTAAATCATCTTTGATTTTTAAATTTCATTATATATTCTTCTCATCTAGCAATAGATAGACCATAGAAAGAGGAATACAATGAAGTAACACATGTTATTATTTTGATATTTGAATAAAATTATACTTTCTGTCTTGATATTTTAAATTAAACGTCCAATTTTTTCTGTAGCAGCCTTCGCAACTCTCACTTTTCAGGAAGGTGGCATTGTGGCCTCTCCCCTCTCTCCTCAAAGTGCCGGCGCGCTGCGAAGACAACCATTTCAAAGGCGATAGTTGCGAAGGCTGCTAAAGGAAATCTCGAACATTTAGCAGAACAAACGCAGGTCCAATTTTCGTGAAAAGTTTTTGGGCGTCTACAACTACATTATTGAAGATAAAGATTTTGTTTTTAATGGATTTTGTTCTACAATATTAAATCTTTATGTAATGTTTTCAAGATTTCTTTTGAAATGCGGCCAGTTTTCTCGTAATTTCAAGAGAAATAAGGAAAAATTTTACAAATTAAAACAACAACAAAAATATTTCTGAAAATCGGCTCTATTTTTCAAAAATTGTGTTTATTCGCGAAGAGCAGTGTTTGCCTCAAAAGTGGATTGGTACGATTTGGGAAAATTTGAAATGTTGGTCATCTTACCAGGTTACCATGTTTATACAGTGATGTTTCATTTTACATGTGAAGTTCAATGTTTACTGTCTGTGAAACTTAAGGTGGTATCCCACCAAATTTTTGCGAGTTGGAAACACTTTTGCGGGTCCAAGCACCATTATGATAATATGTGAAGGTTACGAATAATGTGAGAAAGAATGTGCTCTTGTATCTCGACTAGTTTACAACCATAAAATGAAGAAAATCACAAAGTTCACAATATGTCTAACTAAATCGCAAATATCAAGATTTCCTCATTGGGTCTATATCACAAGGTGGCGGAAAAATTGAACTAAACAAGTGAGAAAAGAAACCAAAATTCCCTCTCCAGTTTCCTGGACATGTCCAAGGTAATACGGCACGATAAAAATGCGCATCTGCATCTGACAGATTGTTTAATAAAAATTTCTACATGTCAATGATTCAACAAATATTCCTATGCATCACTTATCTGGACCTCGCCTAGTTATCCAATTTTCTAAAAATGCACATTTTCCAAAGAACTTTCTCCAAAACATTACAAAAGCTCGTTGATTTATGACGATTTCCCCACTAGACAAGGAACTTTGCACTGTTCTGATCTCTCGATTGGCTTGCGCCGTTCCGATCTCTCGATTCCCTCTAATCGATTGGTTTCGATCTCAAACATCCAGAGTTTCTGTGTGCATTAAAAAATTAGCAAACGAAATTCACACCATAAACTGCTGAAGCGAAAATTCTTACGTCAATCTTTGACTCGCCCTGATTGGCACTCGCCCGCTGTAGTTTATCACATGTTTTACTAAATGATTCAATATTTACTATAATCGTTTCTTTCACTAACTAATGTAATGCAATGTAATAGAATACAAATAATTAATTTGAATAACTATCAATGAATCGTACTTGGCTGCTGAGGTCTTGCTGGTCAATCAGAAATAACTGAAAATAATAATAATAATAATAATAATAATAATAATAATAATAATAATAATAATAATAAAATAATCGCAGTGTTATAACATAAATGCAGAATAAATAAACGTGCCTTACTATCACAAAAAGTATGTACTAATTGGACCTCTCCCAACATTCTGCTGATTACAAACGGAGTTATAGACGCGAAAAAATCTTTGGCAACTCCCAACTGTGCGTTACGTCATGCCTGGTGTTGTACTTGGATTCGAGATAAATTTAGAATACACTCTTCTATTTATACCACAGAATACAATCGATAAGAGCCTTTATCAGGATAAGAGGCATCGGGACTTTAGGATAACATTAGGACAAGAGCCTTTACCGTGTCAGAATCTGACGTAAACAATTTGAGACTATTTTTTCGGGACGCGTGAACATGAGAGTAGGACAAATTCGAATTTTAATAATCTTAAATAAATATTGCATTATTGTACATAATTATTATTTATTTACCGTCTTAATTTTATACACTAGAATTCTCAGAATATAAATATGTCATTCATCATAGATTGTATTTCCCTCGTACCATATCTAGGGACGTTTTGGACCCCACCATCATTAATTTGGGATTTGTTATCTGAATATTTGCAGGACCATTTTAGGCTTCTAGATATGCTTTCACGCACTTATTAAACAGGTACAAAACCATTTTCACATACTTTCCAAATATTATTAGCGAGATATTTTTTTCGTTTAATGAGACAGCATTCACTTAAATATAGTCTGGTATTTTCCCATTCTCATTTGTGAACATTGTGTCATGAACTTCAAAAAATGTGTCTGATACCGTCAATATTTCATTTATCACGAAGTAACTATCATGTACTCTTATAAATATTTCTGAAGCAGTATGTATCAACAATAGACGGGGGATATTATTTATATGAAATATTTAATATGAATAAATTACATTCATATTATTGAAAGTAACTTTCTAAATGTATCCTTATTTAAAATCAATTATTCATACTCAGTATATTGCCGTACACATTAGTGATTACCACTTCCAGTTGTCAGTAAAGTTTGGGATCCAAAACGTCCCCAGGTACAGTACTTGGTAGGAAAAACCAGATATGGTACGAGGGGCTTTCGTCATCGTCTCGAGGCTCGATGTTGGATGTCAGCATGGGCTTTTTCTGTCGACGAAGTTTTGAAAAGAGCCATTCCCCTCAAAAATGTTATAGAAGGTCCAAATAATATGTCACAATTTGTAGAATGCGGCTTGCAAACATAATTCGGGCCCTAAGGATGCCCGAAAACGAGTTTTAAGGACCTAAGGTGCACTTTCTCTGAGTTAGGAACTGTGCAACCTGTGTCCATTTGTCCCTTTCAATTAGTTCCTGACAGTACCTACAAAATTCCACTTTTTATTTTAAGTATGTTTGGTGCAGGAGGAGAGTGATTTGTAACATATTTGTTGTCTTCTTATAACTGGTATAAAACCGCCTTCTTTTCTTCGCCTTTTACAGAGGGGATAGTATAAAATACTTGAACAATCATATTTATTATTTAGTTACACAAGCACAGCTACCTATGTTATAGGATCTTTTATCTTATTCATTATTACCTAAAAACCTTTCTTCATCTTTACCTAGATTTTTTATCCTGCCTTGACCTGCGGAACTGTCCTTCGACATCTTCCTTAAACATCGGCACAAGACATCAGAATCTTTAAAAACTAATGGTGCTAAAACGGCGAGAATTTTCTCGCCCGTATTTTCAATACAAATTACGCGAAAGTACTCAAACTTTTCGAAAAATTGTACACGATCTTATTTCAAAATCTATCTGTAAGGAACAGATTTCATTAAGGGAAAAAATCTCTATCATTAATATTTTAGTCGTAGGGAGACGCCGAAAAAAGTTTAAACTTTTGCAATTTTCGAAAAAGCAGAGTTTTCATCGAACATGGGACCTGCACCATTCTCTTACACGTCCTTCACACGATCCAACAACAAAAATCAATCAAAAACGATGGAGCAATTTTTTTGAAAATTTAAAATAATCTCGCGGAAGGTTGATGTAAAGTAACTTCCCCCAAATCAAAATACCCGTTTCAAATTCAAGGGGCCGCGACATCATCCAGATCGGTTGGGGAATATCAAGTTTAGAAAGAATAGGTTTAGCCGCTAGCGTTGTTAACAGAAGGAACGGACAGATGAACAGACAGACATTTTGCTGTCATTAGATTTTTCGGTCTCAAGGACCCGAAAAAAATTGATTCTAGCTACACCACGTGTTAGAGAATTTGTTTCTAATTTTGGCAACTAGATTTATCCTTTGTTTCATTACGAAGGCCCTGTAATAAGAGTTTTTCTTCCAAAAATGTGCCGTTTTTCGCCTAGAATTACATAATTTTCTCTCTACACCCTAGCGAGAAAGTAAAACTAATCCTGTATTCCTTGTGGAGGGTTATATCTATCATATGTCACACTATATCACACGACATTCAATTCCACAAAATACTGTCCGAAACAACCAGGTACACATAATACAACCAATGTGCGTTGGTGAGGTCTGGTTCCGTACGCGCCCGCCGCCCTCACTCTGCCCAGCCACCGCCCCAGGGCTTCCTTCCGAACGCCCCCGCCCGCCCCGATCGCCCGCGGGGCTACCGCACAACCCGATATTTCCATTTCCAGCCCATCCGGGGGCGCATAAGCCGCTGTGCGGGCGGAGTGTGCGCGAGGGCGAGGGCTGGGCTGAGCGGAGAGCCCCCGGCCGCGAATGGCCTGCGAGAGTCCACGGAGATCGCAAGGGCGAAGCGCTGGTGCATAGACGCCCTTGCCAGGCGAGACATCACAATCATTCGCGATCTACTTGGTTCAAAAACGACTCAGTGAAGAGTGCTTCCGCAAACTAGTTGCAGAGTTCCAAGATGATTTATGGTGTCGAATAATGGTCTAGGACGGCTCAGATGGATCAGGACATCAGATGTCACTACAGTGCCTCTGATCGGGAGGACCTAAGGTTCGAATCCGGACGATGAAGGGGCGATGCTAGGCACTTAACTAGGTCAAATTCAGACGCTGTCTGGAAGAGAATTCTAGCGGCCGGTTGCTCTGATCGGTAGTTTTCCGATCAATATCATGTGAATGCCCGAGCAGTACCCTAACTAAAGGACAATGAACCACGCGCGATCTTTCCTTCCTCTTCCTTATTCTATCCTCATCCCTTACTTACAAACACTTACATTAACATGCACTACACTACCACTCATGTCGGCACACCATTCGTGAGCTTAGAGCTTGTTCTGACTTGGGTCTTGCCCCGATGGTGGAAGTTGCTTGGGTGGGGAAACCCCGCTGGCCGACGTGTAGGTAGGCGATGGATCTCCCCATGCAGCTGGGGAAGATCACCGCTACCTTCTGCAATACAAAACATGCACTACACTTACGAGACTAAGGACCGTAGCAGTTGATGCGCCAGGAATCACTAATCAGTCGTTAATGGCTTAGGGGAATACTAGATCAAACCATGTGCAACGAATGAACACCCAAGACAGTTCTACTCTAGAAAGGGCCCCAACTCCTATGTCCCGGCTCTTAAGTTCATAAGCGACACTAACTGCAAATATTTTTTATGATTTTTCTTTTTCAGAATTTCTAGATGCCCAACGCGAATGATCGAAATGCCAGCAATGTATGGACGCCGTTATGTTGGCTGGCTCAGAATTAGATTTCGCGCTTTAGTGATGTCACGAACTCAGTAAATCAAGCAGGTGACGAATCCCCGATGCTCGATACAGCAGCATTTCCATACCAATTTGCTAATTGAAATATATCTATTAGAATAGTTGAAATAAAAAGGCGGCGAACGAGGAAAAAGCGAATAGTTATGAACTTACTGTCAATTAACATTCACCAATAATATCAATCAACTTGTCTGTTGTTGTCAAGGTAAATACTATAGGAAACTTACTCGCTTCCAGAAGAACATACTAGGAGATAGATTACATTGTTCTCTTTCCCCAGTGAGAAAATTTACAAACGGACGAGGAAGAGGTATGTCATCTTGGAAGCTTCTATAAATTAGAAACACTTTCATGAGAGCAAGTGTAATACGAGACAAAGGGATGTCATCTGACACGTTTAAGTACCAGAAAACCCCCGTATTTGGCCCAAACGAAGAGCCGAGCCGCAAGCAAACGGATGCCTTTCCTCCAGACAGGACTCTAAATCAAGAAGCTCATCGGGCGCCCGCTGCAACCGCAACATGTGGCCGCCTCTGGCTGCTCCTGGAGGGTGGGAGCCACTTGGGTGCACGGCGCGCCCCTCCCCTTTGCGACTACGGGCGTTCGGGTGACAGGGCGGCGCGCCGAGACGGAGGCGGCAGGCGACGGACAGACACGGCCGCGCGCGAAAAATGCACCGCCGCCAGTGGGCCGCGACCAACCAACGCGGCGAAAACAAGGCGTTACCTTGACAGTTTTTGCCAAAATAAATTAATACATTCATATGGGTCTCTGAATTGGATTGATTACGTGTCTGGGCACGGCGACAACTGCTACTGTTATTCGTCCCGTGAGTGTCGTGCTTGTTTTTTTCACGGACTTTGGCGGTTTTCTTCCCTGGCTGGATAGTGAGATCCGGTGCCAACCTACTTCTTGCGGGGTTTTCCACTGCCAAGTATCTCCCACCAGCAGGACAAGCTGTATCACGTAAATTCCCGACTGGTCTCCCGACATGTGTGATAGTGCATGTAAATGTGTGTGTAAATAAGAAATGAGGATAGGACAAGGGAGAGGAAGGAAAGATCGGGTGCGATTCGTAGCTCGTTTGTTAGGGTACTGCTCCCGCATTCGGCTGGTGTTGATCCTCGAAACCTCGGAAACCTATCGATCAGAACAGCTTGAGCGGCGGCTAGCTTTCTCCTCCAGACAGCGCTTGAATTCGAACTAGCTTCCCCACTACTGTCGAAAATCTTGCCGCTGTTGGGGCTCGAACCCTAGGATCTCCCGGAAAAAGGCATTAGAGTGACATCAATATGTGCCCTGTGACACATCAACCGGTCTCTCTGATTTAGAAAATCATAAACATTTATTAAAATAGATAAAAAATAAAATATTGATTAGAAGAAATTAATGCGATTCGGTAACATTTTCACCCGATCTTCAGATCATTTGTGTAACATTAATAAATTATACATATATCACATTAAATAAAAAATACCAGATTCGACAAATAACACTCTTCGCATTGACCACATTTTTGGTAAAATGGTTAATTTTGAACCACAAGACAAGCGCAAGTGTACTATACACTTGTATCAGGTACCATGTTCTTATCGTATGTTATATGTAATTCTCATTATTTTATTTTACCTGCAGGTAGTGCTTAATTTATAAATTTTTAAGTACCAGAACGCATCCCACATTAATTATTAATTTAATACAAATATACATATACATTTGTAATATATTGTAATAGTTTCCCAAGGTACCGGAACGCTGTTCCGTAGCGTTCCGCCAGAAATCAAGCCCTGCTTATGAGTGAAAATAATATAACATAAATAATAATATAATGAATGAAAATAATGTTTCCGAAAAGTCGTTATACCAATTTATTGCAATCATCGTTTTAAAATTTTTTTAATAAATATTTGTAATGTACACTTTGTGTAGCAATTTTAACTGCAGTAATATTCAGGTCGACGTAAGGCAATAATAAAATTGTATGAAATAAATTGTTAAATAAAACAAGAGGGTGTTAACATGTTAACTTGCGGGAGTTGTATAAACTCTACCCAATTGCGGTAAACTAACGGACATCTGCATTCAGCGCATGAAAAATCACTTCCAAGCACCTTCGCTTCGTAGCCCTGAGCCACTGCGCGTCGGCGCCGAGAGGAATGCACAGCCGCCCCCTCCCTCCGCTGCTCCCACGGCGGCTGCGGAGGCACGCCCGCTATCAGCGCCCGCACGTGCGCCTCGGGCCCCGCCCCCTCGCCCCCGCCCCCTTCGAGGAGGGGTGGGGCGGAGACGCACTCTCCGCGGCGACAGCGCCGCCCGCGCAACCGGCCGTAACTCTTGCGGCAACACGAGCCCTAATGTGTTAATGCCTCGTGTGCTGTTTCAGCGCTACTTCCATATTTTTTTCTCTACTCCAGTTTGTCAAGGCGCCTGATGCAGGTGTTATATTCAACTCCAGGTTTCACCATTCTTCATTAGCGTTAACGTACACAGTATGTTGCTACCGTTTCCATTTCAAAATCAAAGAAATTTTTAATAATAAAACTACAATATTATACAGAGTGTCTACGAAGGAAAACAATGAAACATTGAAAACAAGCTCTTAAGACAATTTTAAGTATATTTTGTCTAATAAACTGTCTTGATATTAGGAATAACTGACCCTCAATAAGCACTCAAAAGTTGACTTGAAAAAATACTTTCTATGCCAAAATTTGCAATGCACCAGAAACATACAACACACCAGAAATATAAATTGTATATTATTTACAAACGAAATGAATGTAATCGTTCAGAAAAAAATTTACACAGTAATGAAAAAGCACTTCAATTTACACAATTCAATTGTTTTTTTATTTCGACGTTAATCTTTCTTTGTGAGCAAATATATTTATTTCTTTTGCAAATAATAAACAATTTACATGCTTCTGGAGTATTCATATGTTTGTGAAATGCAAGCTTTTGCATAGATAGTATTTTTTCAAATCAACTTTTGAATGCTTATTGCGGCTCAACCATTCGAAATATCCAACGAGTTTATTAGACAAAATATGCTTCAAATTGTCTTAAGGGCTTATTTTTGAAGTTTCATTGTATTCACCCTGGACATCCAGTATATCGCATACAGAATTTTCGAAGTCATGAAGTAAATCGAAAGAGGCTCCATGGATGTCATGCACGTTAGAAGAGACATTTTGAAGATACAGAAGGAAGGTAATAAATATTTACAGGGTAAGATTTGTTTTGCACGATTCCTTCACGGACACTTCCAAGAATGCTTCAATAAACTTTTTGGCATAAACAAAGGAGGTCATGTGATAAAGAAGTACGCATATTTAGACATGTGAATGCAAAAAAATGTTAAAACAATATGTAATAGTCCAATAACAGATCTTTGATTCTTACCCCTTTTTAAGTGGGCCTAATGCTATATGCACTGGGCCTAATGCTATTATTTTGTTTACGATTAAATCATAAGAATAATATAAGACATTGTCAAAAAAATGGAACTTTGAAGAGACTTCATTTTATGTGAAATGGCACGCATAATACTAATAATACATACAAAATTGGCAAATACTAGTTTTCTTTCCGATTTTTACATTTACGTAATCAAAATAATATGAGTTTATATCTACATTTATCAAACATAATATCTAACACATCGATTCCATTAATATAATAATAATAATAATAATAATAATAATAATAATAATAATAATAATAATAATAATAATAATAATAATAATAATAATAATAATAATAATAATAATAATAATAATAATAATAATAATAATAATAATAATAATAGAGCCATTGATCCCATGTTGGGCAAGGCCTCTCGCTTAAATAGTGAGGGGGAGGCTCAAAATTGCAACCGCTTTCAGGTGAGCTAGTCCTGGAGAGCATTTATTCAAAGCGAATATTGTCCACTGTCTATACCATGGACCCCTGTTCACTTTTTTCACTGACCACTGTCCATATAATTGGCCACTGACCTTATTATTGTCCACTTATTTACTTACTACTGATTATACTATCACCACTAACTACTATTCATCTTATTTGCTACTACTGGCCCCACTTCTGTCCATTATTGATCGTTGAACTCGCTGTAATTGTCGCACCTATTACCTTTACTATGTGTGAGAAGTTTTTTCACAAGCTTCTATCTTTCGCTTTTCTTGACCATAGCTTGCCGGCTGTAGCTCTTATTTCATCGCACAAATGAATATCAATAAATAATAGACCAACTCCCTTTTTTAATTTTATTTATTTAAGACCGCTTTGATATGTCCTTGTGGAAGTATTTTAAGATCTAATTTACCACAGCCCTGATTTTTTTATCACACCACAGTTAAAAATTCCTGCGTAAATCAATGGCCATAATTGCCATGTGAACGTAACTATTTAATTTATTACATCCTATAAAACTTATCTAGTTGCGATTTTCACGAATATTCAAGAGCTGTCCAACTACTGGTGTTTTCTAAATTCTTATGTGATTGTAAACAAATTTAATTTTGGTTCGTTTCTCTTTTCTATTGATCTTGAAAAAACACGAAAAAATCGACAAGAAATTGCGCAAACACAAATTATATAAAACGCCAGGGAATATTTTTGTCACCGCCACGTTCGTTAGACGAAAAGGTGTTGCAATTTTCTTTCACTTCTCTGACTTCATGTGTCGACGGGCAGTAACTTCAGTAAATGAAGCCTAAACTCTTAATTGTGAAGACGAATATCACTTGCCAGTAAGAAGCGACAGAAATTGTACCGCGTAAGCTGTTTGTCCAAGGGGCCAAATTGTTCCTTTCTCTTTCGTCAGCCTCCCCTCCTTCCTGCTGGCGCTGCCGCCTGCAGCTCCTCCGCCAGCGCCATCACTCTCCCGTCAGCGCAGTCGCCGGCATCATTGTCTCTTCCGCCCGCCCCGCCCGTCCCGCCCCCGTCCCCGCCCCCAGCGCGCGCGGGCGTCCCGTGACGACATCGATCACGCGCCAGCCGTCGCCCCCGCCGACTCACATGTGGCGCGCCGCCTTCGCTTGACCCTCCGCCCCCGCCCACACGTCAGCGCCCGCGCGCAGCCGCCCTCCATCTTCTCCACACCGCTCCGCTCCGCCCCGCCCCGCCCCGCCCCACGCCGCCGCGAGGAGGGCGGCCCTGCGCACGCGGAAGGCCAAGGTTACTAGGAAGTCCCTTCCGTCAGAACAGGGGGCGGTGGCTCCGTGCATCAACCAATATTACTGCAGTGCCTCTGACCGGGAGATCCTAGGTTCCAGTCCCAAAGGCTGTCTCTGTTCAGTCGCTGTCTGGAGGACAATTCTAGCGACCGGCTGCTCTGATCGGTAGTTTTCCGTGGTTTCTCCGATCAACACCACGCGAATGCCGGAGCAGTAACTTAACCAACGGGTCACGGACCGCGCGCGATCTTCCCTTCCTCTTCCTTGTGCTATCCTCACACTTACTCTAACACGCACTACACTACCACACTTGCCGGTAGATCGGTCGGGAGCTTAGAACTTATCCCGGCTGGGGCGGAGCCTCGCTGGTGGGAGATACCTGATTAGGGAAAAACCCGCTGGTCGACGGTAGGTCGGCGCCGGATCTCGCCATCCAGTAAAGGAATATCACCGCCACATCCCGATGAAAAAACATGTACTACGCATACAGGACTAATGACCTCCGTAGTTGACGCGCCCGGAACCACTATCAATCAATCAACAGTCTTCCCGGAGATGTTACCAAAAATAGGTTACATTTTGCCGTAGCTTGTTCTGCATCTTCTATTTCATCTACCCTCTAAATATAACGGATACTTGGTAATATTAAAACTTCATTGCTATATTTTAACATCCGAACAAACAAAAGCAATAAATCGAATAAAATATGCGATGCGACTTGATTATAACTGCAATGACTGTTACTTATGCAGCTTCATCTGCGCTTCTTAGAAGGGGTTTGTTGTGCCGGAGAAACAAATAATGGGTCTCTTTGTGCCTATCTACTGAAAGTCTATAGCTAGACGCATGTTTAGTCCAATAAAATCAGAAATACGTTTTCATTTCCACCATTAATTCCTAACAAAGCAAGATAGAAAAATAAAAGGTAGGTTCGACAATGGGAATATGCATTAATAGCAATATGAATTTCGTCAGTTTGAAGAGAAGGTATAGCCAGCCAAACTACTGATTAATTGTCTGCAGGACATGAATCTCTTGAATGGTATTTCTTATTGAATACTGAAAATATGAACAATAACGAAAATTCAAACAAAAAATGGCATCCACGAAAGGATGAGGATTAAAATTTGGAAACAATATCCTCCTTATACAAGGGAAATTTCCAAGAGTAATATGTCATGTGAGACTTCAAATACTTGATTCAAATGGTATCACTTTATTTCCTTCAAAAGATTAATGATTTGAAAATAGAATTTATATATTTTATTGCCCATTTCATTTTATTCGTTATTAGTTCTAATTTTCATCATAATAATAATTGTTGAAGTAAGAAATTCTAGACACAATCTACACCGAAAGTGAAACCAAGATTGATGTTTCAAAATACTATTTTCTACAATTAAGAGCTGGAATTTACTCACCCAGACGAGCTGGACCATTTCACGCATCAAAATTTTATGTGATCTGAAAATGAAATGATTTTAAATTAAAATTAAAAATTATAATTCAAATTATTTTTACACAAATAGATTAAACTACAATACATTTGTATAGTAACTTAAGTTTTCGACTTTCCTAAAGGCATAGTTTGGTTGTACAATATTACGATTAAATACAGTACATAGGCGTAATTTTACTGAGTTAACAAATTCAGTTCTTCTTCTTTAACATGATAAAGTTCTGGGTTATTGTACCTGAAATTTCATTCAGAAGTAGTTCTCAAACTTTTATAATTATGCATTTTTGTTCATGTTTTCATGAATTACAATGTATTGTGCTTATGTTTATTCTTTCATTTTACAAACACATGCATTTTAGATAATATGATTATCATAACATTAAACTGTTCCTTATTTGTTCATTTTCCACAATCCAAACTTATATAGTATGTTCGTCATATGTACCATAAGAAGCTGTTCCCGATCATTATTTTTATAAAGTTTTTATTTAAAAAAGGCAAAGGTAAAGGTGCCTCTGTGCAATGCATGGAGGTAGATGTGGCCCAAGGGGCAGGTGATGGTAGGCTCCACCTGTTCGTCGCCGTCGGCAAATGGAGGAGGTAGACGTGGGGAGCACATCGCTCCGGCCGCCTTTACCCCCAGGAAAGGTCCTGGTACTCACTTGCAAAAGAGGCTGTGTCGACCTCAGAGTCGCCTGAATGGAAATCACCAGATGAGAATCCCCAACTATGTCGGGATTCGAACTCTTTCAGGTTAGGAACCCAACGTTCTACCACTCTGCCAACGCGTCTCCGTAAACTATTTATTAGTTTCATAATATTCTTCAATTCATTGCACAGAAATACCATTATCTGGACGCATTGAGTTTATGTCACCATAAACAACATTTAAAACACTGCATTTAGAAACAAAACCGTGTTTTCTCAATATTATCAACTCGAAAAATTTTATTGATTGAACTTGAAGGGTAGCAAACTGGACAAAACAGCAGTGTTCAATAACGCCACATCAAACCGTTCTTTTGTTCGACACGAGTATTCGGCGGTTGAGACGCCGTCTGAGGGAATGAGGGATGAACTGAAGATGGAGGGGGAAGCATATGGTTAGGTATTTATGGGCGTAATCGCTTTCGCACCGCGTTACTCACTCTCATAAATCATCCACGCCCCTTCCTTCCCTCCCGCTCGCACCCCGCGGGGTGTGCGCGTGCCGCCTCTCGTGCTGTCAATTCCCGCGACAGCCGTCGCTCGGGGACGCGCCCGGCCGCTCATCGCATGCGTCACACGCGGAGCGAAGGCGTGAGAGGTGTGTCTTTCAATTCGTTCGGACTCGAAAGAAGACTCGTTGAAGTTCGTTCGGAATCGAAAGAAGGCTCGTTGAAGTAGAGTTTTTGGGATGTCTGAAGGACGGCTCGTCCGATGCGTCCGACAATTGCCCGACCAACAGATCGTCTCGCAAGCAAGATCACCTTCTAATAAGCATGCGCATAAGCATGCCTTTCAATAAGCTCGGATTCTGATAACATGTATTATTTTCATTGGTGTATTTTTGACGTAACTAACTTGTAAATGAATGTTTACCATCACATGTAGGTCATAGAAATGTATATTTATTACGTCATTTTTTGTCATTATTTTGTCATTTTTTGTCATTTTTTGCCATTTTTTCCATTTTTAGTGATTTTTTTTATCTTTGCGTCATTTTCGGCACTTTTAGGCATTTTTGTTCCTTTTCGTGTTTTTTTACTGAATGTTTCATGAATTTACAATGACACACTAAAACAATTTTTTTTCTTGTATCATCAGTATCATCACGACGAAACTAACTACTTCAGTTGACTCACTCTCAAAATTACACATATCTTCGGGAACTTCCTCGAACTTTCAAAACAAATGGTTGGAAAATCGGAGCTAGGGATTACATTTCCTCATAAAATATAGTTTTGAATTAAATATAATTTTACATAAATAAATTTTATTTAAAATTGAAAAATTCATTGAATAAATAAACATTTTCATACACATTTTTGTGTATTTAAAAAAAATGATTTTCCCATAATTTTTAAGTCATTTTCCTCTAATTTTTAGGTCATTTTCAAAGAATTTTTTAGGTCATCAGAACCTGAGACCTGCTAATAAGACTGCGCAGTCCATCACTGCGCATTTTGTCCAGAAGAAGGTTGCAGAACGACGTCCGACATTTTCGAAATTATGCCGAGACGCGGCAACTCCCGGTCAGCTCATAATCTACGAAATTCGGTCGTGAACCCCACGTCATCAAGAGATGCTTTGAAGTTAAAAGTGTTCGGATGATAGAAAGTTGCACGTGCACTAAACTCCCTAATAATCAGCCACATTCTAACCGACCTTCGCTTTAACCGGTAGCTATTGATTAGAGACGAAAATTTTGCACCTCTCGCAACTACGTAACAACAAAGAGATAAAAGGTAATCTATGATTAAATTAAAGTTACGTAGTTTTATTTCCTTTATAAACCAAACTGTCATCACTACTGTTCTCACAAAAATCTTCCATACAGGGCAGTGCTAAGTCTGATGGAATGGCCGGTTTGGTTGGGCATAATGCATGGGTACATAAATAAAATGGAATTACTTACTGAAAATGCAGTAGCCAATAGTGAATGTGATTTGCTAAGCGTATTCCTGACGAAGTTCTTCGAGGGTAAATTTTCTCTTTAAAAATATATTAATTTACAATAGAAAATATTCTTAACTTTTTCTGATAAACATGTTTTGATAAGTGTATTTTAATGCTATTAATGGAACGACGTTTTAAACGGCGAAATCGATATCCAGTCTGGGTCGTGGCCTCGAGATTATCGGTTAAGAGGCAGTATACTGTAGAAAGAATTATTGTCTCTTTAAATAGAACCAAGGCTATACAATGAAAACAAATTAGAATTGTCCCAACAGATTATCCGTAGTTGAATACTCAGCCACGATTTTTAAGTTTGCAGAACAATAGACCTAGAGTGAAATCAATCTGCACACGCTCAGACTGAACATGTGCAGCTAACTGCAAACAAAGTAGTTTCAAAAAGCCAATGTAGCAGGGAACATTATCAAAATGTGACTGGCAAGTCACACAAAATGCTTTTCCGCATGGAATTTAATGTTCACTTAAAGATCTTACAATTTATAAATTCCTTGCCTCAAATTATTACATTCATCAAATATTTTAAATGTTAATAAAATAAAGATAAATTTTCGGAAGTTTGTGTTTTTCCTACTTAATGGCGCTGGAATTATTTTGTTATACATTTTAAGCGAATGTAATAATTCATTTTGACATGTTGAAATTAATGAAAAGTCCAATTGAAAATTAAATTAATTTGGACAAGAGATGGAATGTTTTGTATAGCATTATACAGATTCGATTCAAAGATTTACTGCATTGAGGTACACAAAAGCGCACAAACATCACCATCGAGTGTAAGTGTCATGATTTTGTTTCTTAGCATTTCACCCAACCTCGGTTCATTCTTATTCTTATTAAGCACTTAATGTTTTAAGTTCAGTTTGCATTTTCGTGCGAGGTATAGTGCGAGGTATATTGAGAGTTATAAATTTTCTCTGCATTGATGTCTTAATTACATTAAAAGTCAAGGTAAGCAATATGTTGTTATGGAAAAGAAAGAATGATGTAAGATTTTAAGGAACTCAGAATATTGTGATAGAAATTATAATAAAGGTTTTATATGGTTTATATATGTTAAGATCAGTAGATTTTGTGTTTAGAGACGGATAGTGCTCAAATTCATAGTCTGGAGAGAAAAAAACTTAGTTATCTTGAATCTACTAAAAAATCGAAATGGAATATAAACGATAAGGAGATGGAAAGTGTTTGTTGATAGGCTAAGCAGTAATGGAGATTCTTGGGTGAAAGTGAAGGAGAGACCACGAAGTGCATTGGACGGTGAGTGCTGCCCTCGCCCGGCACCCGGTCCTCCGGAGATCGCCTTGGCCTCAGCCCCAAGGACCTTCACTCCGCCATCGAGAACTGAGCCCTTCTAACTACCCGCTATCAGCCCCAATCCGTCCCCGCCCCGCCCCTCCCCCTCCCATTCCTCCGTTCTCCGCCCCGCCCACTGATCGCCTTGGCCCTTCCCCTCGCGATCTACCCTCCTCGCGTCACCTCGCGCGCCGAACACTGCTTTGCTCTCGGCCGCCGCTGCTTTCCATAATACTCCTTCGGGAGCACTTCGCGTGCCAGTACCTCTGCATCATCTCCCACCCCCGCACAAGGTCAGGAGCAAAGCGGCGCTCACCTGGAAAGAAAGTCAGAGCGCGGGGGCGGCTTTTATATCGCAGGTGAAACACGCGGGAGTCGCAACGATACAGAGAACGCTGAGTTCAAGGCAGCAACGGGAATATTTGCACTAGGCTAAGAGCAAAACAGCTGAATTTTGTAGTTTATATTAATGTAAAGAAACTATTTTCTTCCCTTTCGTGTTTTGAAGAATATTCGAGTGGATTTCTTTTGATGGAGTGTTTGTAAGAAACGGTATAGGTACCAAAAGAATTTTTTTCAAGAACTTCTCAAAACTTATTTACTCTTTAAATTGTTTTCAAATTCCCGACTATTTGAAGGAAATGTGACAGCTTGGCTCTTTGCACAGTATTAACATCATAAAGAACGTTTACCATTAAAAATACGAAAATCGTAATTTTGGCACTTAAACCGTTTCCCCCAAACACTCTTCACTTATTAACATCATAAGGCACAGCATATAACTAACCCAGTCTGTTATTTGTGACATTCACCTTGTGGGGTTCAAAACTTTTCGTTCAATACCGTATTCTTATAAGACAAAAATACAATACCATTTCCTATAAAAGTGTGCTCATCCATCATCTTTAGTTATAACTCATTTGTTTCGATTGTTCTTAACGTACAGCACTGTTAAAACCTTCGTGAACGCCGCCGACCATTAAGAGTGCATTTCCTTCCATTCCTCTGGTTGCTTGCATTGAATCAATACACTAGAACTGTATTTCTAAGAAGAAGGAACAGTTGCATCGATATTACTAGAAGAGTGATATTCCGTCAATGATCCGAGTTTTGTGAGCGTCTGGCAAGGCCACGCCCGTCTCAGCCTGCCTCTGCCGCCTCGTGGAATCCACACCGCCCGCCTCGCGCCGCGCCACACAGCACCACCGAGCTGCCCCGCCGCCCCGCTATCGCCCGCGCGTGCCCCGGAAAAACTCCCTCGCAGGCGGCGGCGGCGCCGCCGCCGCCATCAGATAAAAGTCGACACCCAACAAAAGTTGGGCGAATGGCGCCGTGGGGCTGGGGCTTGGGTCTGGGCCTGGGCCTGGTGCGGGCGGCGCGGCGAGGCGCACCGGTCTCGGCCCGGCCGCACAGCGCGCTTAATATCATTTTTAATTTCTTCCGGAAAATTTCAACGGGGCTGCGTCCCGCCTCTCAATTACTCCAAGTTTACTCAAATTGTTCCTTCAATTAACCGCGACGAGTTTTAAACTCGGCGTACGTAATTTGGAACTTTGTACTCTGTTGCGGCGCGAGGTGGCTTCCGTCGATGGCGCCCCCTTCCTTGCTCCGCTCAAGTCTTTCTGCGCCGCGCGGCCCCCCGTTGTTCTCTTCATAACTCCGCTGCCCCGCCGCGCCGCCCCGCGCCGTGCGGTCTGCAGGGGCCGTCGCGCGGCGCCGCGCCGCGGGGGCTTCCGCGTCCCGCCGCGGCCGCAGATTGAATCCGCGCGCGCAGACGACAAGTTGCGTGACGAGCAAAGGTGGCAGGGGGCATGGGGGTGGTGGTGGACGGAACGCCGAAATGGGGGTGACGCGGAACGAGCTGGGATTGGGCATGAATAGGACTGAATTCCGCGTAATGTCAAGAGTGGTGACGGGAAATGCGACGAGGGAAAAACCAGCAGGGAGGGGTGGATCGGGTCGGGACGAGGTGGGGAGGGGCGGGGCTGGTTGAGATGGGTTGAGACGGGTCGAGACTGGGTGGGACGGGACGGGTCGGGACTGGATGGAATGGAATGAGACGGTGCGGGTCGTGGCAGAAGGAAACTGGACGTGACGGGAAGGAACGGAACGGAACGGGGCGGAACGAGACGAGTAGGGACAGGACGGGTCGGAACAAGACGAGGCAGGACGAAATGGAGCAGGGCTGGGCAGGGAGTAGCAGCGTGGGGTGGGGCGGGGCAGGCCCGAACGAGACGGGATGGGATGGGACGGGACGGGACGGGACGAGACGGGACGGGCGGGACGGAAAGGGACGGGAGAGGACAGGACAGGACAAGACGGGACGGGATCGAAAGGGATTGAACGGGTCGGGGTGGAACGAGACGAGTAGGGGGATAGGGAAAGGACGGGACGGAACAAGACGAGTTGGGACGAAATGGAGCAGGGCTGGGCAGGGAGTGGCGGCATGGGGTAGGGCGAGGCAGGCCCGGACGGGACGGGACGTGACGGCATGGGAGGGGTCGGTACAGGCAGGATGGCGGCGGATAGAAGGAGGCGGATAGCGGTTCGTCGGCGGCGGGCAGCGATCGCGTGCAATCGCTGCCAGAGCTGCGCCCTCCCGCGCCGCCGTTGGCTCCTGGACGAAGCGTGTCCTCCCGTCATTTCCTTCCCTGGCGGGTTCATTTCATTTCACTTTCAGCCTCCATTCTCATCACCTTTTATTCTCATTTGCTGAAATTACTTTTTGGAATAACTTCGGAACATCCAATGAATTATTTGCTTGCATTGTATTAATTCACCAATACATAGTAAAAAAAAAAATAGTATAACTTACTTGTACATTGTTTTGTTGAAACATCATATCATCCAATATTTTTCTTTCAATGAAACAATATATTTTATAATATATAATGATCACAATAAATTACGGTTCACATGAACTCCTTTCAAAACTGCAAGTGCGTAACTTACCTTTTTTTAGGACTATTGTTGGAGTAAGTTGATTGTTGGAATGATCAGATAATTGCTTGAAATTCTTGTGAATTAGATTTTCTTTTACTTACGCATTTCTGTTTAAGTATACAACTAATATATTTAATTAATTCTCATTAGAAAACAACGAACTTCATAATGAAGCGAACACCATACTTAAAAAATTAATATAAAAATATTGTAAAGAATATATGTAACATTT
The DNA here is from genome assembly GCA_011170035.1 of Teleogryllus occipitalis. NCBI lineage: Eukaryota > Metazoa > Arthropoda > Insecta > Orthoptera > Gryllidae > Teleogryllus > Teleogryllus occipitalis. The sequence goes on along the minus strand of BLKR01004574.1, from coordinate 62,543 downwards.
AAGAATTAAGTTTTATTAATTTAGTAAAGAATCAATATTTTTCCCTAACGACTTGGGGTGATCTGCGTGGAATCAATCAAGTACATGTTTGCGCGCAAGTACAGGAGAGTGAGACAGCGTGAGCGAGAGTGAGGGCAAGGAAGAAGGTAAGGCCAAGGCCAAGGGCGAGAACGGGAGCGAGGGCGAGGGCGAGGGCGGGGGCGAGGGCGGGGGCGGGGGCGAGGAGCGAGGAGCAGGAGGCAGGGGCGAGGAGGCGAGGGCAGAGAGGCCCAGGGAGCGAGGGCGCGGAGGCGAGGGGAGGCGAGGGCGAGGGGGCGAGGAGGGCGAGGAGGAGCGAGGGCCGAGGAGCGAGGCAGAGGTGAGGGCCGGAGCCGGGGGCAGGGGGCCGGGGGCGAGGGGGCGAGGGCGGGGGCGAGGGGCGAGGAGCGAGGAGCGAGGGGAGCCGAGGAGCGGGGGCGAGGGAGAGGGCGAGGAGCGGGGGCGAGGGGGCGGGGAGCGAGGAGGGCGAGGGCGAGGGCGAGGGCGAGGCGAGGGCGAGGGCGGGGGCGAGGGAGCGAGGGCGGGGAGCGAGGGCGGGGAGCACGGGGGGCGAGGGGCGAGGGAGCCGAGGGCGAGTGCGAGGGCGAGGGCGAGGGCGAGGGCGAGGGCGAGGGCGAGGGCGAGGGCGAGGGCGAGGGCGAGGGCGAAGGCGAGGGCGAGGGCGAGGGCGAGGGCGAGGGCGAGGGCGAGGGCGAGGGCGAGGGCGAGGGCGAGGGCGAGGGCGAGGGCGAGGGCGAGTCAGAAAGAGGACAGTCTCCGCTGCGGCCGCCACTCAGCGCTGGGCGCCAATTGCGGGAAGCGGCTGTCGCGCCGCCCGCCCATCTCGTGCGGCTGCGCGCGACAAAAAGCAGCCTATGCGACTTATCGTGCGGGGCCCAGCGTTCCGAGAACACAGCGCTGCGCGTCACACTCCGCGATTCCCCGTAGCTTCCACCCGCTCAATCCTACTCCCTCCCACTCACGCCCTCCCGTGCCGCAGTTGTTTACGATCTAATTTTGGGGCCATAGGATTCATTACCAAGACCTTTCAACTAATGCCATTCAAAAGAGTTTTACCACCTTTTTTGTTTATTATTTCTGGGTAAATGTTAACAAAATTTATGTAACAAATTCTCCACACGTGCGATTTCTGAATATTGTTGCTGGTATCTTTTCACTACGAAGGTACTGAGCAAAATGGATATTTTATTTTCTAATATTGTCATCGCCATTAGTCAATTGACGAAACAACCTGAAAACTTCAATTAAAAGGAAATATTATCTATCCTCAGTGAAAAGCGCCAAGAAGAAAAGTCGTGACCGAGAAACAGACTCGGTTGTACCTTATTCCGTCGGCACGAAAAGTTAGGCTCTACTCCACGTCCTCCTGACGCCGCCGCATGTCATATCCTCACCGTGGCCTAGAACAATGGTAGAGCACGCCGCGCCGTCACAACAGCGCCGCCTTGCCGCCCGGATCCAATTTCCGGGGTGCCCCAGGGAGGCACTGGCGGCCGCGGCGGCGAGGGCGGGGCCACGTAAGAGGCTTCCCGTGTCAGCGCCGCGCGCGGCGCGAGCGCGTGCGAGTGCGTGAGGACGCGCGCGCGTCGCCGCTGATGCTGGGCGAGGCGAGTGCGCCCGCCCGCGCGCGTGGGTGGGAGCTGCGAGAGGTGACGGTGGCTGGGGGTGGAGGGCGGTGGCTGTTGGTGGCGGCGGAGGGCAGAGAGCAGAGCGTGGCAGCGACGGATGCTGGTGTCGGTTGGTGGAGACGGAGGGCGGTGGCGTCGGAGGGCCATGGCGTCGGAGGGCGGAGGTGTCGGAGGGGACTACGTTGGCGGACGGTGACGGTGGACGACGACGACGGATGGCAGTGGTGGAGGGCAGCGGCAGAGGGCGGCGATGGACGACGGCGGAGGATGGCGGCGAACCGCGGTGGCAGCGGCAGCGGCGGTGGACGGCGACGACGGATGGTGGTGGCGGCGAACGGTGGCGGCGGACGGCGGCGGTGGACGGCGGTGGAGGACGGCGACGACGGGCGGCGGTGAACGCGACGACGGATGGTGGTGGCGGAGGACGGTGGTGGCGGCCGGCGGCGGCGGAGGGCGGCGACGGCTCCACTTCCTCCAGGGCGTTTGACGCTCTCTAGTTCCGCCTGTCATGTGGTTTCTTACGTCACTACTCTAATGCTCAGACTGTTTGTCTTCCATAACTCAAACCTGGATCGATTCTCGGCCCAACCAGAAGCAATTTATGGTGCATGGAAGATATTTCGAGCATTTCTTGTTTTGTTCCCAGCATTCCACCATTGCTTCTTCATAATTCATTCTTAATCTTTTTTGATTGTACTGACAATGAGTAATGAATCATTCATGGAAAATAAACTTATGTTCTTATCATCTCTCTTCCTTTTTCATTCACAAGTCCTAGCTCATATATTTTACTTTCGTGTATAGACCTACTTGGAAAAAGCATTGTAATTATACAGGAAAAGTACCGATCTTATTAATAAAAGCACAAAATTATCTTATTAATAAAAAACATTAAAAAAATGTTTAATAAAAACACGAGCTGATAATGTAAAAGTGGATTTTTTAACCGTATAGATAGTGTATTACTCCCTCGTATACATATATATTCAAAATACCCGTTTCATGGGGTCCATGATTCCAAAAAAATTTGTTTTTCAAAAACATGTACGGCTGTTCATCTATGAACAAGAAATTAATGAGAAAGTAATTTACCACAAACGAAGAGAATGAATTCATTATATTGATATCACGGTTCCACAAAACTTAATTTTACCGTAAAAAAGCTGTTTTTTTCGCTGCATCACACAATTTACCCTTTTCACAGTGGCGCACGAGAAAATAAAAAGCATGAATTATGCTATCCACAAAAGTTTCTTTGATTACAAGGATTTGAAATGCTAAAAACGAACAGGAACAAAGAATGCAAAAAATACTAAATTGAAAGATCGGCAGTTTTGCCTCCATGTCTGATCTGTGATATCCAAGGATTTATCCCCTAAATCTCTTCAAGCATTCACGCACTGCAACCCGTTCACGTTTCCTTCACACAATACTGTTCCTCTATTACCCAATTCTCTTCCCGAAGGCGTACAGTAGTTGGAACGTGTATAGACAGTATTCTGATTATCGTGGGACGTAATTAACCACAAAAGGGCTGCGAAGTCTGTTATCAGCGTCGCGAGCGTGTGTGTGTGTGTGTGTGTGGAATTTCGGGCTGACTTGTGACGTGCGTCCGGAGGGGAAGACATTGGCGCGGCGGGGGGAGTCGGCACGGAGCGAGTAGAGGAGGGGTTGAGGGCGGCCCCTAATGAACTGCCTCATCAGCGGCGTCGGCGCCATCAGCTCCCCGCGCGCGCGCCATAAATCACGGCCCGCGCTCACCACTCGCCCACCCCATCGCCCATCGCCCACGCCCGCGTCCGCGCCCGTCGCAGGGCGAACGACGCCCCCCGCAGCCAGTGCCGGCGCTACGCATGGGCAGACCGGGCGATCGCCTAGCCCTTGAAGCTAACGGACCCAATGATGGAACCGGTGGGAGAAAATGAGTAGAAAATTGAAAAAGAAATCGGAACTCTAGAAAAACATCGTAATTTTATAAGTCGCGGTACAGTAGTAAGATATTTCATAAAATTTTTAATTCATTTCTTATATTAAACAGCTAATTATAGTCATTATTTAGAAGGTTGGACTCTATGAAATGAATTTAGTCACCCTAACATTAAAATAGGTTCTACTGAAATTCATATTTAAAATTTCGTGTACTTAGCAACAAATGATTTTATTAAACACTAACTAAACAATTTTTTACCGTTTTAAGCTCACCATGGAAATTGTATTTTTTGATCACTAAACACTTTTACTTAAAATATTATTTAAAATATATTTCGCAAACCTTTCTGTAGTTTAAAGGTTGTAATTTTTGTTAATATTTGTTGAAATAAAATTACTCAAATAGTTTCGCGTTACAAATTTCACATTTTTATTTTGATGGGGGGGAAGGAGGGTTACAGTTTTAGCAAAGGGCCCAAAATTGTCTAGCTCTTGCACTGTGCGCCGCATCCATCGCCACCCAGAGACCGCTGCGCTCGACACGATTCCTCTTCGCTCACGCACGAGCGCCGTATCTTCCTTGGCTCGAATGGGCTCGGGTTGGAGTCCCGTGCTGAGCACGAATGTATGTTAGTGTGCTCTTCCAACGGTCTCTAAATTCCTCTTCCAATCATTTCCCCTTTTCCTTTGCATCTACTGACTATTTTGTGATTCCGTACGTGTCAATTGTTATGGTCAGTAATCCAGAAAATGTATTGCATGTTTTCATCACGGAAGGTGGTGGTGTTCTTCCCAAGCTGGATGGCAAGAATTGGCGCCGATAACCACTGCCGTATATGAGTTTTTCCTCATTCAGTATCTTCCACGAGCAGGACTCCGCCCCAGCCCGGACACGCTCGAAGCTCCTGACCGGTGTCCTGGCATGTGTGGCAGAGTAATGTAAATATAAGTGTGCGTAAGTAAGACGGGGCGGATAGGACAAGGAAGAAGAAAGAAAGATCGCGTGCGCCGCGTTGTCCGTTTGTGATGATACTGCTCCCGCATTCGCCTCATGTGATCGGAGAAGCCATGGAGTACTATCGATAATAGCATCCGGCCGCTAAAATTTGTCTCCAGGTGGCGGTTGAATTCTAACTCGTATCGAAAATCTTCCACCGTAGGGAACTCGAACGCTAAGACCTCTCACTTCGAAGACATTGACATCAGTTCAAACTCTGAGCCAACACAGCCGGTTTATAGTGTCGATATGGGCCTATCAACTTATCAAAGTGAAATAGAAAACTGGATGACTAGATCCTTTAGTTCCAGTCGGCGTTAGTCAGGGCAGGTTATCCTCGCAGTGAGTCCCCGGGTGTCTCCGAAAGAGTTAACGGTGATAGACGATTGATTAATTGATTGATTGTTGGTGATTCCGAGCGCGTCTGCTACTAGGATCATTAGCTCCGTAAATGTTGCGCATGTTTTTTTTTCTCGGGAGGTAGCGGTCTTCTTCTCCCTCTGGATGGAGAGATCCGGCACCGACCCACCGTCGGCTAGCGGGGTTTACCCCAACCAGATATCTCTCAACAGCGGGGCACTGCCCCAGCCGGGACAAGCTCTAAGCTCCCGACCGGACTCGGCATGTCTGGTGGTGTAGGGCATGTAGGTTTATGTGTGAGTCGGGGGTGAAGATTGAACAGGAAAGAGGAAGGAAAGATAGCGCGCGGTCCATGGCCCATTTTTAGGGTACTGCTTCAGCATTCTCCTGTGGAAACCACGGAAAACTATCGATCAGAGCAGACGGTTGTTAGAATTCTCCTCCAGAAGCGACTGCATTCGACCTATCTGACAAACTAGTGTCGAAAATCCTGTCACCTTCGGGACTCGAACCTAGGACCTCCCGGTCAGAGGGACTGGAGTGACATCAGTAGATGCCCTGAGCCATCTCTCCCGGTGATACACGAGAGTATAAACCTCATTCAGAGGGGATGGAAACAATATATTAAGAAATGTAAGGAAAGTATAACGGGATTGGGAGTTGCAAAAATCATAATTCGTAAACGACTATTAAAATATTGTAATCTGAGATATCATGATTCCTCCGAGGCCCGTTACAGTTCTTTATAGTTGAGCATCATTCAAATTTCTTTTCGCTTGTTTTATCGGAACCCACACTCTTCCCGTAACTGCGTGTTACTGTAGTGTTCTAAAATATTTGATAAGTTGTTTAGTATTGAAGTAATCTACCACTTTAATAAAAAAAAAAGAAAGAAAGCTCAAGATAAATTTCATTGGATTTGGAAATGAGAAAACATGTACAAATACTGTTTAAATATTTCAGTGAAATTCACAATATTACTGAATTGAAAACCTATTTACGAAAAGTGATGTATACCAATTGATAAAATAAAAATGAATATGAAATATGTGAGTGCCTGGATACTAAAGAAATTTCAATTCACATGATTGAAAGTACTGATCGCATGGAACTGGCTTCAATCACAGGAGTTTAATGATTGCTTTTACTCTAAAGACTCCCAGATAAGATCAATGTCAACTTCAATTGAGAACGAATTGTGATGTTGCTGATACTTTAAATATCAAGAAGGACAAATTTTAGAATAGAAGTCACAAGAAACTCGACAGTATCCGGAGCTGTTGTCTACATCAACGATTTACTACAGTCTCCAATGTCTTTGACTTTACGCGAAAATAACTTATTTTTTCCTAATTGTGCGTTACTTAATCCTGGACATAGTAATTATTGTTACAAGTATACTGGAATATTGTGGAAAAGCTTGCTTCACAATTAATTAGACTTTGTGAGATCAGTAGTTCTATATGAACCTTAAGCAATTAACAAAATACTACTCCAGGGCCAAAGTTACACGTTATTTCCGTATTACTTTGATTAGTGATTGAGGTATTGCTTCTATTCACGCTTAAGTGTTGTGATCAGTGTCTCTGAAATATTTGTGAAAACAGCCGACAAAGGACATTTCCGCTGCAACCCTCTTAATCGTGGACATGGATAAAATAAATTTGAAAGTAAAATAATCCATGTAGTTTCCGAGATCTTGAAATATTGTTTTGCAAATATTGTTATGAGCGTCTCGTCTAGGAACAAGTTCGTAATTGTGACAACAACATTAGTGTCTCCGTACAGTTGGTGGTATCATATCACGTCTGGTTATACAGATAAAGTTGACCAAAGTGATTCGAAGCCACGTTCATGTAAGAAATGTATTGCCTTGTTTACTTGTAACCTAAGAAATTGCAATAGCTACCATCTCTTCTACACTTCACAAAACATCCCACAAAGCTCCATGTATGACACAGGGAATGCACTGAGTTCATATAGGTACTATTTATTACAAAAAATATTTACTTTAATGGTATTCCAATGTTATTTACATTTTAGACTTCCCAATCTCGTGTAGAAATGTCGCCGTATTGTGCTCTAATTCTCGCTGGAGAATAAAACGGAGGTAAATACGGTGCTGATGTTGGTTCTTATTGATTAGAAAATCCGTCATCTGCTTTGCACTCCGCATCATCGTTGCCCTGGATACTTGCCAAACGACCACAACAAGCCTTTTCCGCTGTCACACACAACTCTCGCACATGCGTGTCACTCATGCGCCGACAGCCTGTGACGTGAGCGAGTTAGAGTCTTCCATAGAATTGTCCTTCCACCCTATTTGCTCGGCTTGGTTACGAGCATTTGGTCAAAGTGCGCTGCCCTTATTTCCCTTCCGCCGGCGTCAGATGTCGGCTCTAGCGCCTCCGCACTTCCTAGCGCTCTCTCGCAGCCGCCTTCGCTCGACCTCGCTCGCAGCGTGTTTCGTCGCCGCCGACATGGGCCCTCGACACTGCGTCATTGCCCAAGTCACCCCTGCCACCGCCACCCTCCACTCCCGCCAACCACGCCCCCCCCCCCGCTCTCCTCGCCAAACTCCCGCCAACCCCCTCCATACTCCCGGCAAACCCCGCCCAACCCCCGCCCAACCCCCGCCCAACCCCCGCCCAACCCCCGCCCAACCCCCGCCCAACCCCCGCCCAACCTCCGCCCAACCCCGCCATACCGCCGCCAACTCCCCACCAATCCGATGCCAACCCCCCGCTTCCAACATCTCCGGCACCGTCTCCGTCAACTGCATCGCCTCTTCCACCGCCACCACCTCCGCCTCTAACCCTACCTCTACCCTACCCCTACCTCTACCTCCACCATAAACCTACCTCCACCCCTACCCCCACCTCCACACCTACCTCAGTCTCTGCTGATGCATCCGCGGCATCTCTCTTCACCTCCACCCACCTCTACCTCTATCCCTACCTCTACCTTATTCCTACCCCTACCTCTATCTCTACCCCTTCCTCTATCTCTATCCCTACCTCTATCCCTGCCCCTAACTCTATATCTACCCCTACCTCTACTCCGACCGCTGCACCTATCTCCATCTCTGCCAATGCGATCTCCGCCTTTACCTCCATCTCGGCGTCCGCCCCCTAACTCCACCCCCACCTCTACCTCTATCTCTGCTCTTACATCTACCTCTACCCCCACCCCTACCTCAGCCCCAGTCGATGCATCCGCGGCTTCTCTCTCCACCTCCGCCTTTACCTCCACCTCGCCATCCGCCGTCACCAACACCTCTACATCCGCCGCCGCTCTCTTCGCACAGCCCACCTCCAGCGCGCCTACTTTGCTTCCACCGCCGCCGCCGCCGCGACGCCTGTTAGAGGAGTTTGGGCGGCGGCTGCCGCAAAGAGGCGCTCTACCGCGCCGCGCGCCGACACGGACGGGGGCGGGGCTGCGACGGAGGCGGGGGCGAGGGCGGCGGCGGCGCGGCGAAAGAGGCCGTCACCGCTCGCAAATTGCGCGGGCGACCGCGTGGCGGCGGCGGCGGCGGGCAGTGGGCGGAGGCGCTCCGCCGCTGATTAGGTTAAGGCCGCATCTGGCGAAGGTAGAGCGTGTGCGGCAGCGGAGACCTTGGCAGAGCGCGCCACAGGATGGAGAACGTTGTTGATGGCGCTTCCCGGTCGGAAATTCTAGACATGATTAAAGTTGTATACCATTCCTTTACTAAGCCAATGAATAATATACATTTAAATAGAAGAAATCAGGTATTCATAATTTTATCAAAGTATCAATTCGTGCATAGAAAACCGGAACAATGTCGTGTTTTTGTTTCATCGCCTGAATGGAAGCACTTGTCAAAAACAGATTCATTTAATACTGTACCTTACGTAAAGTCGCAATAGGGATTTAACTGTATTTCGAAAAAATTGTTTTGCTAAAAGGACAGTTTAAAAAAAGGCGATCTCCATTTTCATTGAAATATAAAATTTCAAAGGTAGTTCTGATAATATAAGAAGTAACTTTCCGTAGAAACGTGATCACATTCATATTTCAGGCACTCCCTTCGTTCATATCGGTGTCTCTGCTCGTCTCTCGGTTCTTGAACTCATATTCCTTTGAAATATTTCTCTCTCGATCTTGATTCGTAAAAGAAATATCTAATGTTTCGCTTACAAATAACTTCTCTCCATTTCACCCTCTTCTTCCTTATAAACAGATGCTCAGAAATGAATATTTGCTATGGATATTGCAAGTTTGACCGTTGCACTCAGCGAGATCTTTTCAGTTTGATTTGGAAAGTGATATACTGTTGTTTACATCACCCTTGTCGGAGCAGGGAGAAACAAATCAGTATTGTGGATCCTAGAGTTGGTAAGGGGAATAACATTCAAATTTTCCCAACTTCATGTAATATTAGACCTTAGATAAGATGGAGACAAGTCGGCTTCCTCAGAAATACTGAATAAAACGGTTTTGGGGAGTAGCAAAAAAATTGCTTGTACATAAATATAGGAGGAAATACTGAATTATATTTTTGGATAATGTTAAAAACAGTTAAAAGAAGTCGATTAGAAAACCTTCAACGTCTTTGGTCACTATTGAGTGTAATTATATATTCATTTCAAAAAGTAAATTAATAACTACGATAAATATATCACGCATTTCGAGACTATATTTAAAGCATCAAACAAATATACATAAAGTCCATGAAACAAGGATAAGGCCAATGAATCTATTTGAAGAAACCATTTTTGGCGGAAAATCTGAAACTTAGAAGAATCTTGTTTCTTTACGATTTATTTCTGGAACAGTTCCTTCTGCGGAATCGTCTTCGCGGAATTGCCGACGTTGTTTGCCGTGTCAGCGCGTGAGTTATCGCAAACCATGGACCGGAAGCGGTGGCTCACTGCATTAACTGATGCCACTGCAGTGTCTGTGACCAGGAGGTCCTATGCTCGAGTCCCGACGGTGACAGGATTTTCGACACTAGCTTTTCAGCTAGGTCGAATTCAGACGCTCTCTGGAGGGGAATTCTAGCGGCCGGCTGCTCTGACCGGTAGTTTTCCATGGTTTTTCCTATCCATGCTAATACCAGGTGAATGCCACAGCAGTATCCTAACAAACGGGCCACAAACCACGCACAATATTTCTTTCCTCTTCCTTGTCCTATCCTCCCCCCCAACACACACACACACACACACACACACACACACACACACACTAGCATGCACTACACTACCACACATGCCGGGAGACCGGTCGGGGACTTAGAAGTTGTCCCGAAAGGGGCGGTGCCCCGCTGGCGGGAGATACCTGGTTGGGGAAACCCGCTAGTCGACGGGAGGTCGGCGCAGGATCTCGCCATTCAGTGGGGAAAGAGCCACACAGCCACCTCCAGATGAAAAACATTCACTCCACTTACGGGTCTAATGACCTCATTAGTTGACGCGCCCAGAATCACTAATCAATCAACCAAAAAGCGAACCCTGGGGAACGTCACCCGGCGCGCCGCGTGGAGGGGCGCACGGAGCGAAGCGACGGTGGCGCCACCCGCCGAAGCAGCGCAGGGCTGCGAGGGCGCGGGGAGGCACAGAGGCGCTCGCTCGGTTCACGAGCAGGTGCGCTGCGTGGGACCGACGCTCTCAATCGATAGTTGACCAACAGTCGACTCGACGGGCGCACTCGCGCAAATTGCGTCGCCGCATCTGCCAGCGCCCTCTGCGGCGGGCGACCGACGCGCCCGGCGGAGCGGTCTGGGAGTTGGGGCAGGGCGCTTGTGCGAACGGCGGTGCGGCGTTTCGAGACAGTGCGCGGCCGGGCGAGGTGGCAGGGCGGGATGGCAGAGCGGGTGGCAGGGCGTGATGAAAGGGTGGCAGAGCGAGGCGGGTGGCGAGGAGGGTTCGGGGGCGGAGAAGAGCAGGCGGAGGAGCGCACCGAGCGGCGGGGCGGAGCGACCGGCGGGGCGGGCGATCAGGCAAGCTGTGGGGAGTGTGGCAGGGCGGTGAGGGAATGGGTGGGTTCGACGGTGGGTGGGCGGGATGGGACAGGTAGGGGCGATGAGCGAAGTGGAGCGACGGGACGGGAACGGGCGGAACGTGCCGCGGATGGGCCAGGATAGGGAGGGGGTGGGTGGATGGAGATGAGGGGTGGGTGGTGGTGAAAGGGTGATGGGGGTGAGGAGTGGGTGGCGTAAAGAGTGGTGAGGTGTGGGTGGTGTGAGGGGGGTGGGTAGTGGTGGTGAAGGGGTGAGCTCGTTGTGGAAGAGAAGCGGATGGTGGGAAAGGGCGGGTTTTGGGGAATGAGCGGGTAATGGGGGTGGGCGAGTGAAGGGTGTAAGCAGGTGGTGGAAGTGGGAGGGACTGGGGAGTGAGCGAATGATCAGGGCGGGGGAGGAGGGTGGAGAGGCGGAGAAACTTGGGGAGGGTCTCCGCGAGATTCGAGGAATGGCAGCCTCCGGCGAAAAAGGGACTTCCGGAATTGGGCCAGCGGAACAGGAAACGCAACGGCAAGGCTCTGGAAAACTTTCGCAAATGTTTGTTCTGCGTTGAGACACTTTAAAATCCAGTAAAGACGAGTAAGATACAACTTCAATAGTCGAAATACCAAAATCAGAAAGTTGTGAAAATACACAAGTCAAAAACCTGAAAGTAAAAGACTTCAACTTACAAGACACAGAATGTGATAATCCAAAAAATTAATAAATGAAATAACCACAAAAGCACTTTGGATTTCTAAAAGTTGGATCAATAGTCATTGATGATATACAGGTCAATCATGTCAGGTAGAAAAAATCACTACCGTCTTCTCTTTACTTAAATGAAATGTTCCTCGTGCCATGTTGATGAGAAATGCTTCGTTTCTTAAAGGTCCTCTACTGTTCAGAAGGTTGTGGTAGTAGAGACTCCAAGCTCTAAAAATAGTTCTAAAAAACGCCGAAGAATATATCTGTCTGTACTTGGCGCGACAGCCCGCGTACGGGCCATGGCTTACACGCAGCGACTTGGCCTCGCGGCCATGCGTTAAGGGGGTACGTGTAAGACATCCCCACGCCGAATTTTGGTCTTCTCAACCTGAGAATTGAATTTTCTCATCGTCCACGCAGCAACATACAATGGGACATTGAAAGGAAAGAGCACATGTTTCGAGCGTCATGTTCATGAGAAACGCTTCGTTTCTTAACGGTAGCTTCTTCTATTGTTCTCTTGTCCGACCGGGAATCGCATCCGGGGTCGTGTAATGGAAAGCGAGCACGCTGATAAATTAACTAAACTGCGAGGGCGAAGAATATATCTACTTAAAAAAAGACAGACCTGTATTATACGCGACTCACGATCGCGCCAGGTTTTAGGCTTTCAAAGAGTAGAAAGCCAGCTGGGGGTCAGGATTCCAGGGTCTAATTTTAAATAACGTTAAACTCCCAAACCTATATCAGACCTTCGCGTCTTGGAATACGCATGAAGTTGTGGTAATACTATACAGAGTGGGAGGAAATCGAAATATTACAAACAATTTTTTTTTCAGGAATCTATGCTTCTGAGTCCAAAATAATAATATAAGTTTTTTTTTTAATTACGAGGAACGCGCTGGTGTATTTTTCCACCTGCAACGACTGTTCTTGTATACATTGAGGATAATGTTAGAATCTGACTAATTCGTGAATTAGCCCGCTGAAGTTCACATTATTTAAAACGGGTTGCTAAAAACCCGTATAGAGACAGATTCACAGCATACTTCCGACTTCAGCAATATGAAGTGTAAATTAGTCTTCAAGAGGTGGCTTGGGTATGAAAAGTTATTCAATAATATTTATTCTTAAATTCTGTTTACATAGTTAACGAATGGCCTAGCTTATAAACTAGATACTTACAAACTAATCTAAATCTACTTTGTCTTACATCCTGACTTAATTTAACAACGAACATTATTTACATTATTTACAGTAAGCAGTACATACACACATAACACAAAAACATACGCTTATAAACACCATTACGGTGACGAGGAATAACAAATATTCCTGATGGGTAATTTGCCAATTCTTATACAGAAGATATTAAGTGATAAGTAGAGTTTTAAGGTAAATTCTAAGTCAGTGGAGAAGCAAGGTGTGTGAATTCTATTTTGTCAGTTGTTTTTTACATGATACCGCGTCTCCTGGCGAAACTCTCAGTATACATGTATACATCATACTTTGATGTTTTGCTACGTATCCCCAAGTTGGGACGCGCTGGCTGCGACTTTCAGCCTTCGCTATTCACATAAAAAACGCCCAACTCTAAAAAGATTGATTTCAAACGCAATTTTCAACCAAAATGCTTCTAATCATATTAGTCATAATTAACCCTAATTCGAACTCTGACCTTAAAATTTACAAGATTTTTATAATGAGTCGACTATCACTGTAATTGACCGGGTCGTTCACGAATATAAATTACACATTAGGTTTTGAAGTCCAAAAATGAACATAATAAATTACACTCAATATATCACCCAAACAACACAGCTTGAATAAACGAAAATACCACTTTAAAGGTAAATATTTTTTTCTGATTGCTAATATAAATGTTATTTGTTAATAATACGTGTTGGAAAAGAACAAATCATTTAAGGGTTTTGCTACGACTACTAAAGTTTCCTGTAAGGTGACAGGTGGCTGGAAAATTTTGGAGTTCTCAGATCTATTCCATTACAAAAACTTCATTGGACAAACATGAAATTTCTCTTCTCTCGGCAAAACATCCAGCTCCACTGACATTTACACGATATTTCACCTGAATGCCTAATCCGGAATTTCTCCCAGTAGGAATACACCATTCAAATTATCCTGGAACCGTATTAACTCCAGGAAAGGTCGAAGGGTATCTATTTCGAAATCATCGCCATTGAAATTGGGAGAAAGGTAAATGCCCTACTTTGCGTTTGCCTCGAAAACTCAACGCCATTACAAATTTTCCGTTGTTCCTCTGTTGTTAGCTACTGCGCTGGTTCGTGTTCCCAATTCAGCATTATGTAACTGCCGAGGGCACGACAGCCGTACTTCGAATACGTCCGTTGCGCGGAAAAGTTCTTTCATGCTAAAAGCGGCGCCGACTAAGGCGTGTCAGAAGAAATGTTTTTAACAGTATTGTGGTAAAAAAACATGGCACACTATTACATACATTTATTTGAACTGTAATTGGGTGACCCGGTGGCAGTTAAATAACATTAATTACAGTAATAATAATAATAATAATAATAATAATAATAATAATAATAATAAAAATAATAATAATAATAATAATAATACAGGAGTACAGTACAAAACGAGGATGCCATAATCAAACTATCACTAATGCTAAGTTTAATAACAATTATTTAAACTCTGTCATGATATCCAATAACTATATGTTGGTGATACAACAAACTACATTGGCTAAGTTAGATTTTTTTAAATTCATTGATTGCGTTCACTACACTTCACTGCACTCCACTGCACTCCACTGCACTTCACTGCACTACACTACACTACAGTTTTGCTTTGAATTGCACTGGCCAGCACTTCACCGCACTTTACAGCACAGGCCGTAGTCCTCGATAAGTTCTAGATTCACTCCGAATAGTTCAAGAAGAGCACCCACGGAACACATTGCGGAGAATTCTCCTTTACTCGCACCCGTACAGGAAAGACCATGGATGATTTCGTGCTCTCACTTTTCTAGCATTTATTATTATTATTTTTAAGAAATATAGCTTTCTTCTGGACGATACTAAAGCTTTTGGAACCTTTCAAGACTCTCTATATTCAATTTTGTCAGTATGTTCCGAAGATTTTTCGTATTTTGAAACAGGCAAAGATGGTTGTTGCAAGTCTCCTGGAAAATATCCGGAAATTGCAATAACCTTGGTGCCTGTGCGCAAAGTGTTAAGCAACCGCAGTGTGGCAGAATTACGTTTTCTCTTGGCTACGAGAGACGCATTTTTTTTAACCATAAAGCGGGCGCGCTGGTGAATTCCGTTCACCAGATCGGACTTTTGCTTTATCGTTCCTGGAAAATTCGAGAATACACCGTGAAAATTCTAGTGCCTTTCTGTAAATATCTGCTTGTGTACCCAGCGTTATTGTGATAATGTTCAAAGAGTCAGGAGTTCATTATGAGTTCAGTATTTAATCTTTGTTTTCTGAGAGCCTACATTCAGTAAACAGAATTTACGACACACCTGTGATCGAATGGAAAACCAAGTGACGACGATGAAATGTAATAAATGTTCTAAGTATGCATCTAAACAAAATTCACTTAATTATTAATTTGATAAGTATGAAAATAAAGGTGTAATATATTCGGAAGATATTAAATGATAGCTCAGAATCATTTCATGTGAAGTCACGCTTCATGATTGTTTTTCGTACTTAACATTTGTTGTAATACATTTTGTAAATTATTTATATTAAGTGATTTTTTAATATTTATTTTAGGTGTAACAACAGTACAAGTTACAACACAATAAATTATATCCTATTTTAACATTATTTGTTGTAATTATTAACCGAAAATTCTAAATAACAAGGTGGTGAACGGAATTCACCATCAACCCAATAACGTAAGTGAAATAGGGGCGCCCCCTCGAGAGTTCAGAAACATTTATAAAGTAAAAACTGCAATTCCTCATGTATTGTTGAAATAACTTCTTTTACACCTTAAAAGAAAACTCGGATGCGAGACCCGGAATACGCTTCTATTACAAAAACAATATTGTATAGTTAAACACTATTCCACTCGTGAAATAGTGTTTAACTATACATTCAAAATGCCCCAATCAGGGCAGTGTATATCAAAAACTTTATCGCTTTTTCTATCCAAGTTTTCTTACCATTCCTCTCTACCGGCCAATCATAAACTGTGACTCATCTACCTTAGGAGGCGATATATATTAGTCACTATGACGATGTCCAATAAACCGCGTATGTACTATAACATAACCTCTGATTTTAACATAGCTTTCAGTTATTTTCAATATTTGCAACATTTTGGAAGTGTTGGATATAATTCTATTCGTGTTCATTCGTGTTCTCCTCGCTTGGCGAGTAGACAATTTCCAAAGCACTCGTGGTATTATCTATGATATTTTCACACTTGCGCTTACATCAGCCAAAACGTCTGAGCTACCGGCCCCACACACTTAAGCCCTGCAGTGTGCACAAACCGATTATCATAATTAAACCAGTTCTCCAACGCCGCTACTGACCGTAGTTCGAAACAGTGCGGGAGCTAGACAATTTGGGGCCCGGGGTAAAACTGAAACGTAGCCCCCCCCCCTGCGCAAAAAATAAAAATCTGAAACTTTTATCAAGAAACTATACGAGTAATTTTATTTCAACAAGTAACAAAAATCACGTTTAAACTAGAAAAGTTTCTGGAAATATATTTTAAATAATAGTTTTAAATAAAAGTATTAAGTGATCAAATAATGCATGATCTTAAAACGCTATAAATGTTGGGAATAGTTAGTTTTTAATAAAAGTACTTGTTAAATACATGAAATAATAAATATGAATTTCAGTAAAACCTATTTTAAAGTTAGCGTCATTTGATTCATTTTAGAGTTCTTCCTCATATTTGACGACTGTACTGACATTTAAAATAAAAAAATAATTGAAATTTTTATAAAACATCATTCTACTGTATCGCGACTTACAAAATTACGATAACGTTTTTCACGAATTCTAATTTATTTTTTATTTCTTTACTAATTTTTCCCATCCGTCCCATCATCGGCTCCCTTGACTCGGTAGAGCCCCGGGCGATAGTTCGGTCTTCTCATGCGGTTTTCAGAGTTGCGTGTGTAGAATAACCTCGGTTTTGTGTTTTATCCAATCGGGACCCTACACGTCACTTCAGTGGCGTCATAATGGTGGCGTTCAGCCTTCCGATTGGATGACACCGAAACAGCTGATATCCTTGAAAGGCAACTCTGTGAAAGCATCAGTATAGCACCGGCCCTGGTTCGAAACCCGCCGTCGGTGGCGCGGGCGGGCAGCGCGGGCGGCGCGCGGCGCCGACACGGCGGCGCCCCAGTTCCCGTGGTGGTGGTGGCGGCGGCGGTGGCTTCGGGGAAGCGCTACCGTGCGGCCGCCGCGTGCCCGCGTCGTGTTCACCGGGCGTTCGGTGCCCGGCGACGCTTCCCGGGAAGCCGAAGCGATCGAGCGATTTCCGGGCTCAATTAACCAGAGGGGGAAATGTTCGGCGTTTCTCGCTTTGGGAAGTGCAAATAGAAAGGAAATCGCGGCCGACACATTTCTTCCGGAAAGACACCTCGTCGCGTTGTGCAATTTTCTAACAAACAGGAATAAACGAGTTGGTTGATTAGTGATTTCGGGCGCGTTAACAGCTAAGGTCATTAGTCCCGTAACTTTAGTGCATGTTTTATCGCTGGAAATTGTGGTAATAATTCCCCACTAGATCCTGAGATCCGGCGCCGACCTACCATCGGCTAAGGGATTTCCCCAACCAGATATCTCCCATCAGCGCGGAAGAGCAGAATTTATGAATATTTTCATAAAATTTAGTGATTGTCTATAACAACCAATTTTATAGGTTCACGGCAAGATTTACCTTCTCTCTGTTTCTCATTCATTCATACGCTCGCATACATCACGTTTTCAAATCAAAATTTCAGAGCAAGTTCGTTAGTGAAATTTGAAGATATGTGTACCGCTACATAGACCCCAGCAGTAGACTTCCATATTTTTCCTTCCCAATTCAGAGATGAATTTTCCAACCAATACTGAGTAATATTTACTTTCGGAATAAATCACTATGTGTGTGCAAGGAAATGTGTGTTTGTTATTTAAATAAAATAGTATATTATTTAATATACTATTTTATATACAGAATATTCCATGCCGTATATTCTTTACATTGAAGTGGACCATATTCATAATTCCTAAACGTTGTTGGAATTTCATAACTACAATCAAAATACTTTTCAAAATTAAAATATAACTACAAGCAAATAATTCTGGAACTGAACACATATTTATATAAAATACATTTGAAGCAACTAACATCAACGATATGAAATCCTCTTAAACAATAATAGCTCTCACTACCGACTCACATGGTTAATTTTGTTTTATGTACACCTATCCGCTCCAGGGTATCATAAAAGTAATTTCATTTCCAACAACACTGCGCAAAGTGCTGCAGGTCAACACGAACGGATTAAATAGTAATTAAAAGCTATAATCCGCGTCACGAGGGCTCACATTTTATTTCAAGTTGAATTTTAGTTTTAGATCCGTGTGACCTGATGCGAGATAGAAGCTCAGTGAATTAATTCTGCAAAAAATGGATTACATTTCTCGTAATAATAGATATTTTATTTGCTCTTTATAATTCCAATATACAAGTGTTCTCTGACACAAGAATCTAATCAAAAGGATCGCGCAGAAACCAAAATAATGTGAAATTAAAACTTCAATTCTTAAATATTTATGTTCTTACACATGATTACCCACTATTAAAACATAATTCACTATTTTCCTCACTTGTACGAAAATATCTTAAAATGTAATTCTGATGCCTGGGTACCGTCTGCAGCAAGGACGACTCAGATAATTTAATAGTAGCTAGGTTCGGACAGCGTAAATGGTTTAAAAGAAGAAACTGATACGTTAGCTGATGAAAAACAAATCAACCGCTGAAAGTATCAATAGTCAATGAAGTTTAATTGGAAACAGTTATGCAATATGGGACAAACGACTCTCTTCCAGATTACTAGACCTCTATTTCAAAACGTATCTGAATGTATGTACGAGTTTAATATGAAAAACTCAACCAATCGGTATCTGTAACGTCCCGCAATCTGGGAAGATTTGAACAAACAAATGCAAAATCTACGCCACAGCGATTCGGAATTTATAACGAATTCCCATTTATCTATTCACGAGATTTTCTTGGTTCAAGTGCACAAAGTGGTAAAGTTTTTTCGTTAATAGAAATGTACTAGGGGCCTGAAGCAGCAAAAATTCTGCTCAACAAAACTACACAAAATGGTTTTCCAAAACCTATCACGCACACTCCTCGTGAAAAATAAAATACTCTCGTATAGCACTGAAATATATTAAATATTTTAACGAAAAAAGTTTTCACGAATGCTGCAATATCATCTTTGCAAATCAAAAACATCAAAAATGTTGCTGTTACTTAACCTTAGTATCATATCTTCTTGTTTTTATCAGGAGTTATACCTGGGATCTTTTTGGACCTCCAGCTTTGCTGACAATAGAAAGTGGTAAACATGAATGAGTACGGCAATTTACTGGGTGTAAATAATTGATTTTATTTAAGAATGTCAATTCTAAGTTATTTTCAATAGCATAAAAGTAATATTTATTCATATGAAATATTTTATAAACAGATTAACCTCCACCATACGTAGCTTCCATTGCTGATACATAATGCTTGAGAACTATGTATTAGAGTTCGTGAAAGTTATTTTCAGATACATAAAATGTGAAACAAAAATGGCGGTATCAGACACATTTCTTGAACTTCATGATAATATGTTTGAAAGGAGAATGGGAAAATAAAATACTATACATAAGGTCAAACCGGTGCCATAGAACGAAAAGAAAATTAATACCTCTCTAATAAAATTTAGAAAATATATGAAAATGCTTTGATAACTGCTTAATAAGTGCACGAACATATCTAAACAATTAAAACAAGCCTGCAAATATTCGGGAAAATATTAACAAATTAATGATCGTGGGGTCCAAAAAGACTCCAGATATGGTACGGGGGTTAACGCAACACGCGAAAAGCAAATATTTAATAAAGGACGGTCTCTTGCTTGAAATCTTGCTGCATCATGGCGTCAGCTGTGTCGTAAGCAGTAATGCAGAATATTATCATTCAGTCGGTACGCGTAGCATGAGAATCGGTGGAATAACCCCAGTTTCTGGGGATGTAACGAAACCATAGACACCTTTCACGTGGCTGGAGACAGCTTCCAATCATTTCCTGGGCCTATTGGAATTACGTAATATCAATTACTGCATTATTTTAGTATTGAAGGCACCTAAGTATTATGCATTAATATCTTTAAAATGAAAGTGCATAGTTTCATTGTGTTTCAATTATAGTTTTCAAAACAACGGAATGATCAAAATGCTAAGTACTGTGAAATAGAGAAATCCATAGTAGAACATAAAAATGTCTCTGACAATAGAGAGAGGACATAGAATAGTCTCTGAAAATACCTAAACTCATTGTTTAATTAGAATAACAAAGGACGCCTTGTTTAATATTTTTGAATAATGATTTAAGCGATAACTGTATTGAAATAAAATCAACCGTACCATAAGCCGCCCCAAATCTCAAGACTCAGCAGCACGTCTCGTTCCTTTATAGCAAATGTGTTGCATTCAAACCTGCGACACCTAAATAGCGAAATGCATCACATAACAGAAGTACTAATTAGTTTTATAAAAATCGATATCAGATCATAATACTTGAAATTTAAGGTGATGTTACGATTGAGACCTTGTCTAATCGAAACAAAATATTAGTAAATATGTAATATTATTAATTTTTCAATCTGATAAATGATTTATTAATAATAAATATTTACAGATGGTGATTGAAATGTAGTAAAAAGTAAGGAGGCAGATGTTTCTACACAAAAATTCTATTGTGCTACACAAGAGTTACAAACAAAAAGTCACTTTCCAATTATACAATAAATATGCCAGTTGCCCGTAAGAAAGTATCATGTTCGTTGCTGTATTCCGTATCACCAGAAGATATACCAGTCCGAAGCTCGATCACAATTTATCCGACGGGAATAGCGTAACACTCGGCGTGGTCAGCGAAGCGGTCACAATAACTGTATCTAGGCACTCACAACTCAGTCACAAACTCTCCTGTCTTTTGTGGCGCCTAGCCGTCCATTATATACAGGTGCTCCAGACTCGCTCCCGTAGCTCGAAGTGTGAAGGAGTGGGTAGTGCCTCGCTGCTCCGTGTACAATATATACTTGGGTTTTTCTAACGAGGCATCTGAGGGTAGTATCTCCAAGATGGAATATGGCACGGCTTTTCGCGTCTTTCTCGGTCGCTAGAGTCGCGTCTTTCTCGGCCGCTAGAGTCGCTTGATCTGCAGAACTGCTTGATACGGTCGCGATCACGCGACATCTTGCGGCAGGGTCGAGAAAGACGCGAAATGCCGTGCCATATTCCATCTTGGAATTACTACCCTCAGATGCCTCGTTAGAAAACCCAAGCATAGTGCGCGCGCGCGCGCCAACTTCAAAGCCCACACAAAGTGAACAGAGATAATACTAATAAACTCATCCAACAAATATTATTATTACTACATACTTCTACCATTTCAACCAGGTAAAGAAGAACCAATAGTGAGTATTCATGTAAGCAGTAAGCAATAAAAAACTTAACTTTTATTTTGGCCGTGTTTCTTGCCTGGTTGAAAAATTGTTTAAATGCATGTGATTAAAGAGCTTATCCTAATGTTAATAATTATCTAACTTTCTTGAGTAATAATAAAAGTCAAATTTTATTAGAAATAATTTGCTTAAAAATCAGTATTTATAAGTTGGTTCCGTATAGCATAAATGCGCCTGATTAATTTTTAAAACACAATTTACAAAAAATACTTGAAAAAATACTTTAAAGCCTACTGAAACTTTTCAAATTAAATAATTATAAAACGGTCAATTAAGTTAAGTTAAGGAAAATAACATTAAACTGAGGTTTTTCTGTATTTTTAATTCATTTTCTTGTCCATCGACTATAACATTCTGAACATTTTGTCTACGCTTCTCTTTACGTGAATGCATTTATGGTGAATGCACTATCCTAATGAAAGGCATAAAAAATAATTTTCAATGAAAACATGAACTCGCCTCTTCATAATATAAAAATTAAGCTGAGTCTAGACCGTGAGTAATTTAAAATAGTGAACGTTTTAACTATAAGTACATAAGAACAAATTTTGCGCATACTACAACATACATTAAAACAATCCTGTTCGCACTACGGAAATATATATTCTATACGTGGCAAGTTGTGCTGAGCTATCAAAATTTGCTTTGAAAGATAATTTTACAAATACTAACGAGAGTCGCATAAAATATTTATGTATGTGGTAAATTCTCGCCAGTAGGAGACTAGATCCTAGGAAACTCCACTTCACATCAAATTCTGAATCTACTAGAATTCGGTTATCCTTGTTGTTAATAGGAAAACATTGCCATATCCAAGTGTCTGTTAGGTTATCGCTTGGAGCTTTTATGTTACACATGGTTAAACCGCGTGGGGCGAGGGGCCAGCAGCTTCAAAAGGGCTACGGGACTATCGAGGGGGTAAGGGCAGGGGCGGCGCGGGGGCGGCACGCGAGCCGCTGGGCGCGAGGCACAGTGACGCGCGCGGCGCCGCCCGGCATCGAACCGCTTCCCCGGAACCGCCGCTGCCGCCTCCACCGCCCGCGCGTCCCCAGCATGGCGCTTCCGGCAAGTGGCGCTGCGGCGGCGGCGGCGGCGGCGGTGGTGGCGGCGGTGGTGGCGGCGGCGGTGGCGGCGGCGGTGGCGGCGGCGGTGGCGGCGGCGGTGGTGGCAGCGGCGGTGGCGGCGGCGGCGGCGGCGAGGGAGGCGGTGCGCTGCGGGCGAAAGCCACGCTGCGGCGGGCACAATGTTCTTGGCACGGACACTTTGTTTTCCTTTTCCTACTAAAAATAATAATTTTTAAAATAGCACTCTATTATACTTGCGTTTGGTGGAATTTTACAGACACCCAGTAAAAATATTAAAATACATAGAGGGTCAAAATGTGTTTTGTATAATCGTAATATTGTTCAATTGGTGATATCAGAACTTTTCATTGAAATAATGAATTAAATCTTATGTATTAGGATTTTCCGGAATCAGTTTCTAGAGATTACAATTTTACTACACAATAGTATTAAAATTATACATAATTCAATTTTAGATCAAATTGATATCAATATTTATAAAGACACTAGAAGAAATTTTAAATAAATGAAAGCATTTGAAAATGTTCTATTAGTTGTCGTGACTAAAATAGAGAAGGGCGAGAACAATAACAAACTGGTCCCGTCAGAAAGAATAAAAGGGAAAAAGTAGTGCTATAGAATGGCACAGAGTCTGTACAAATTTTCTCGTCCTAGTATATTTCCTATTCTCAGGCCCTAGAAGTAGCTTTTTACTTTTGCCCCACCCTCTTCCCACCTGCCATCTATTGGCATTTTTTTCACATTTCAGAATTTCTTCCCCTAAATGGAATTGGAATGTGACCTCAAAAAAATTAAATACGAGTAAAGCCTGGTCCTAAATCCATATAATCATTGAAAAACACAGCCGTTGTGGAGAATATGAATGTCAATTGAGCATTTATGAAAATGTGCAACTTTGAACTCATTTTCACAGAAAACAGGATTTTTGAGAAACATCAAAATTAATAATTTAAAGCATTAATACTCACAAACGCAATAATGTATAAATAATGCCTGTAATCTAGTTATTAACGTGAAAGATGCATAAAATACATTTGTGTAAGTTTTGCTGAAACAAAAGAGTACATCAAAATGACTTTTATGTCATGTTATTGAGGGCACAAAAAGATTACATTAAAAAATTGGAACCGTTTTTGAGAAAATCTGGTTTTGTTATCTTTTAAATTATCCACATTTGATTCAAAATTGTGCAAACTATTAATATTTAAAATAAAATTGCATTATATTAAAGGACGAGTTGTAGAGAACCAATTTCATTGGTGAAAAATATCGATCTTCAATATTGTAGCAAGACACCCAAAAAAATCAATATTTGGCCATTTTTCGAAAATTCAGGTGTAACAACGAAAGTTGGACTAATGCCATTTTGATACAAGTATTTTTATTACCAGAAATTAAAAAAAAACAACTTTTGCAGCCATTTTTGAGGAAATTTTGAAAATTCCCTAGGGGCAACATATAAAGTGCGTACACCCAAAATTCAAAGAATTCATTTCATATTCGCATGACTTCGAACCAGTCTAGAAAGGCTGGAGAATATTCATTTTGGCAAAAATCCTAGAACTAGTTTTGACGCCAGCACACACGAAGGATGGACGGATGAACGGATGAAAATCTCGAAATCGATTTTCCGAAGCGTGACATAACTTTCTCTGTAGTACGTACGTGTACGAGAAAATTAAAAATAAGAATGTTATGGGTGAAAGAATGTTTTACCGATTCCCTAATATGTTTCATCCATGGCAGAAAAGATCTTCAACTTTTGCCTTCAAAACCAGTATTGAAGGCATCTCTTGCTTTATGTAATGGAGAGACGTTGATTGAATGATTTATTGTTAGTGAATCCGGGCGCGTCATCTAGAGAGGTCATTCGTCCCGTAAGTGTTGTGCATGTTTTTCATCAGGAGATGGCGGTGATCTTCCCCTCGCTGGATGACGAGATCCGGGCCACCATACAGCCAACTAGCGGGATTTTCGTCAACCAGGTATCTCCCACCAGCCCCCACCACCGCCCAAGCCGGGACAAGCTCTAAGCCCCCGACCGGTCTCCCAGCATGTGTGGTAGTGTAGTGCATGTTAGTGTAAGTGTATGTGTAAGGGGATAGAATAGGAAAAGGAAGAGGAAGGAAACAGTGTGCGCGGTCCGTGGCCCGTTTGTTGGCGTATTGCCCCGGCATTCGCCTGGTGTTGATCGGAGAAACCACGGAATACTACCGATGAGAGCAGCCGGCCGCTGAAATTCTCCTCCAGACAGCGACTGAATTCGACCTAGCTGACCAGCTAATGTCGAAAAATGTCTGCCACCGTCGGGAGTCGAGCCTAGGACCTCTCCGTCAGAGGCACTGCAGTGACATCAGATGACGCCCGGTACGGAGAGACGTGTGGCTCGCTCTGAGGTGGGATGCGATTGGGCCTGGCGCCTGGGAGCGTCGCCCACTGTGCGCGGGGGCGGGGGCGGCGGCGTGCTCCGTGCGCAGACGCGGTCGGCGCGGGCGGCGCGGCGGCGCGGGGGCGCAGCGGCGCGGCCGGCGGCAGTCGCGGGGCGTCCTGCTCGCGCGCGGACGTCGACAGCCGCGCCCCGCCCCGCCGCCTCGGCCTCCGCCTCGCTCTGCTCGCGTGCGACCAGCGCCGCGCGGCAGCCGCCGCCGCCGCCGCAGCCAGCGCACACGTGACGCCGCCAGTGCACTGCAACAGTGTGTGAGACGCATCCGCGAGTGAAGGGGACTGCGTGCGCCGGCGAGGGGCGAAGCAGCAGCAGCAGCAGCAACTCTCGGGGGCGTGTGGCGATGCCCGGGGGCGCGGGCGCGGGCGTGGGCGCGGGCGGGGCGACGCGGGCGACGGGGGCGGGGCCGCCGGGCCGCTGGCCGTCGCTGCCGCTGCTCTCCCTCGCGCTGCTGCTGGCCGGAGCCGCGCCCGCCGCCGCCTACCTCAACATCTTCATCAGCGAGGAGGAGGTGATGAAGCTGCTCGGTAAGTGCCCGGGCCGCACGTGGCCCGCACGTGGCGCGGTGCGGTGCGGTGCGGCGCGCGGTTCGCCCGCTGCGCTCGCGTTCGGGAGAAGACCGCTCGCGTGATCGCCTTCAGATTGAAAAACGACGTCCCGCGGAGGATTAGTGGCCAGCCGTCATCAATCACCACGCGGTGATAGGCGAGTGACAGCGGTAATGACGCATCATTATGAAAGTCGTAAATAAGTAATACATCAAATCCCTCTCACAAATTAAGGATCAATGTAGACGCTCCCCCAAATACAAAGCAACAACTTCTGATATTTCATTCTGTAATCTTAATCCAAATGCAGCTTGTTGAATACCATCAGGCTTATTCGCATCCTATTTGAAAACTGATAATTGTGCTATGTTTGGAAACATTTCTGTACTTCATTTATTTTGTCATACACAATACCTCGATGCAGAGCATGAAGTCGGCTTGTGAATTAAAAACGAAGTGAAAATTGTAAAGCTCTAAAAACATTTTATTGAGGGAATTACCGACATTGTTTTCGTGTATTGTGAACAGCGTCGTGAAATTGTCAAAAACTGGTTTCTGTCATTGTTTTGACATTTGTATTAAATCGTACAAATAAGTATTGAACCTGCCGTTCGCCAGAATGCATCTCAATTATGTTACGAGAATATTTGAGGCCGAAAGGATTTAAGCCTGAGTAGTCTGATGTAAATGGGGTACGTCTCGCATTCGACTACTTTGATGAATTTTGAAAGATTTGTAAGAATAGCGTATTTTCTTCAAATTAGTGTTTAAAAAGTATTGTTTTTTTAAAATAATGACTACAAATTCTCGTCTTCTGTTATTCTTTTTGCTGATACAAATGCTTAGATTATCGCGTTTCAATGATCTCAATATGAATATGTATTGGCTATTCATAATAGCAAGTTTATTGCGACTCTTCAGAACACATTCTTTCAACTACTTTCATGATGAAGCAACAGATGTATATGTTATTTTCGTCTGCATTAGAACATATTTATTAGCGTTATGTTTTGTATAATTTTTGTTAAGTTTTGTCTAATTCATACAGCAAATTCCTTAGATTCAAATATTGCGTCAATTTCTGCTAGCAAAATAAGTGTTTATGCAAACATGGACGCAGATAGTAAGTGGCGTAAGTAGTACGGACGTCGATAGTAAGTGGCCCTTAGCTACAGGGTATTTTCCGAAAGCTATAATATTTGTGTTCTTACACCCTATTTCAGTGTCAGTGGACAAGAAAATGATTTGTGCATAATTACAGCCCAATCGCATAATATTTAGGCGTCCCCCAAACGCCTTCGATTTGTAACATAGTGTATGTAAAAAAATTATTCCATCGAAAGCGATGAACTCTTTTATATCTAGACCATTTCTTATTTCCTAAATTTTTGTGACTCATTCAGACTACACCAGTAATTGTTTAAAAGCAATTTCAATCAAATGATTCGAGTTAATTCGTTTTTTTAAATAACATGAAAAATTAAAGATATATTAGTATTTTTAATAATGTAAACGTCTTTAAGAGAAACACATGTTGATTTACAGCAGTCATTTTTATAGAATCAAAGGACAAATTAAACGAACGAACATTGAACACTTTTTTACTATGGGAGGCTTTAGTGACAGTTGCATATTTCTTGCGATCTTCGGTAACAATCTCTAAAACAAATTGTTCGTCAGTTTCATCTTTTGTGACGATAGTATTACAATCTTGGATGGATTTGGCACCTCTTTCTGCAGAGTCATTCACAACAACTATCTTCTCAAGTTTTGGAAATCAGCATTTTTAACCAGGATCATCCTCCCACATTGAAAGGTTTTTACCGAGAAAATCGACACTGACAGAAAATCTCGCAAAGAAAGATGTTGTATCAGGAGTTACAAAATACGAAAAATCGATTAACAAAGAATGAAGTATAATTTTGATGCAGATATATCTCTTCGATTGATTTCTTCTTCATCATCCTTGTTTGCATCCGGAATAACTTGAACTATTTTTTCCTTGACCTGCATTAGAACACCGTCATCAAACAAGGCTAGAGAACCACGCTCTGGAACGAAGTACCAGAGATGTTTTGATTTTTTCAGCAGCTTTACTTATTTATGAATCAATATCCTGATAATGTATTAGCTGCCGCGTCGAAAGGAAATTGCGATATGATGCCTTCATTGCTTCTGATGACAGAAACCAGACTCGACCCAAAGAGAAAGAAAGAAACCAGACCTATCCCAAAGAGTTGTTCTTCCTACAAAATAACTTAAATTGACCCTAAAAAAGGTATTTCACAGCCTTTGCTATCCATCTAGCATGACTGACCGATTTTGGCGTAAGAAACGATAGCTCGTTCTTTAGAATGCAACTAAGAATGGTCGTCGATAACTCAAGTAAATCTGTGTAATCACTTCGCGGTTGATTTTGTGCAGAAATTTCATGTTCAACAAATTAAAAAATGATAAAGTGAGCTTTATTAGGAACTTCACTTCCTCCATTTATGTAAAATTTCCTGTCGAGTTTTGACGAAGTTTCTCCAAATCTTTTCAAAAGCTCCATACCTTGGAATAGAAAAGGCATCCATCAGTGAGTCGAAACAGGTCCTTAAACTAACTCAGAAAAGTAATGGCGGCAAAGTCACAGGTCACGATTAAACAACTTTTCTAGATTTGTGCACCATTTACTCGACCTGTGTTTGTTCGGTTACTGGAAGTATTTTAGCCTGTGTCAGACGGTTACTGGAAATATTTTAGTATCAGAAATATTTTAAGTTAATTGTTACAATTTTCATTCAGTTGCAGCTTCATACTAAAGAAAATTTCTTGTGTGAAAATTATGACGAAAAAACTGCATCCTCAGTTCTGATTTGACAGTCCACTAATGCATTCCGATGCTCATCGCTATCTTCCTTTCTATCATTCTCCTATTCATACCTTTTATTTTTAAATTCACGAATTATTCATGAATAATTGCTAGATGAGCAACATGTTTGTGGAACCGATAGTGTTAAAATAGAGTACGTCATATGATCATAATTAAGTACGGAATAATTCATTCATAGAATTTCTCAGGTAATTTATCCAAAATGTTCTCCAAATCTCATTTTCTGGCATGAAGTTCAGGACCTCCTCGGTGATTTAAAATAACCATTATAACTCAATTATTTTTTCATTCCCTAAATTTCATTGCAGAAACACTCTCGTTTTGAATATCAAAAGAAATATGTTTGAGCGCTATTGTTACTATTATCTTTGAAGGAAATCAATAAAATGCTCTCCAGGACGTCCAGCAAAACTCTTTAAACCTTGAAATGAAATTACAATGTTTTCGGAGACAACTCTCTGCAATGGAGAGGAGAGTCATTGGTTATCCTTTTCAGGAACACAAGTCTGATGTGAGAATGTTTATAGTTGAGAATAACTGTTACTATGTTCTTACTGTTGACGATATAGAGCAAATTTCTGTTTCGTCAAGAGAATAATAGTGAGAATTTATGCGAGACGGAAATGATTCCACTGCTTGCAGTTCATGACCGACGGAGAAACACTTGCTTAACCAGAAGGTTCTCTTCTTTAGCATACGTTCACCTCAAGTGAACGGATTGAGAAATTGAGCGAATCGTGGGAAGTATGTTGAAGAAAGACAATAAATGATTCATATTGTCAACACTGATGTATCTCCTACAAAAGAATAAATTACCATAAATGTTTATAATGTAATAAATTCTCGATCAAGCCCAGGCTGTACGCATTTCTCTACTTCTCGGTCCAATAAAACGTTCGAATTTTTTTGTTACACAGAAAATTTTCGCAACATATTTGTTGTTGGCAAACAAAGGATGATATTGTACTACTCAATAAAATGACGATTTCTTGAAAACTTCAAACATTCAATCTCAGAAAATGGTTGCAGGAAACACTGAAAGGCTGAACATGACTGCAGGAAAGACGTCTTATTGAACATAGCAAAATAACATTTTTATTCTGCAAACAGCGTTGTCGATTGGCAGTAGTAGTTACCATTCATTATAATAAATAATACAATTGTGGTTAAATTGTGCAATAAACGATGATCTATGTATAGAATATGAATTCTTCTCTGCACTGCATCTTCTCGTTTCACGTTATCTATGCCAAACGAAGCACTATAATATGCTACACTTCACAAGTCTTATTACACTTAAGTTAAATATGAGACGTTTATTGCATTTCTCCTTTTTCTTTCTTTTGACATATTTCTACCTGTATAAATAATGTCTAGTATAAAAACAAGTCATAATATTATTCACACGTATCATTAGCACAACCTGAGGAAAGCTTAAAATTCACGGAAGATCTTGTGCAGTGCAGCCATCTACTAATTGAGAATGGCATTTAATTCAACGTTTTTTCAATTTCTTTCCCTTAATAAGTTGAATGAAATTAATAAACGAAAAAACGATTTTTCATATGAGTTTTGAAATAAGTATTGAAAATGAAATGTGTTACGAATTTCTAAGCATTAACTTGGGATGATATCAGCATTTGATAACTTACATCGCAACATTTACCTGCAATTAAGAAATTTGCCAGAATTACAACATTGTTTAATTCCATTCCTTAAATGATGAAGTCATCAATGAATGAGAGAATATAAAATGAAATAGCAAAATTCATAAAGTTCAAATTTCATCTACCTGATTCTCGCGTTATATTGTTCATTGCACGTGATTTACGCTCTTTTACTATCTAAACCCTACAAAGGTTTTCCGACACCAATCTTTTCTAGAACTGCGTTCTCTTAAAGAACAATTTAAAGCTAAATTTCTAACAGCTTTTGCGGTGTCAGCAGGCAACATTGAAGGTAGGAACGCAGAAAACGGGAATGGTGTACGCATAGCAACGCTACATGTCAAACGTTATTTAAATTGTGGACGCGGAAGACGAGCAGTAACGAGAAACGGCATTCAATGCGACCGGTTGCCAGCCCTTCTACACATATTAAACGAACGTATCTACAGAAAAAGGCAAACGCAAAAGAAGAAATGAGCTCGTATTTGTAGCAAATGGAAGGCCGTCGAGAGCGCGCAAACAAGGAGTAATCGATGTTGCCGCCCGGGCCGCTGATTAGTGGCGTCGGCCGCCCAACAATGGGCGAGGCAATCCCTTGGCGGATCCATTGACTCGCGCGCGGACTTCGTTTGTGCCGGCCAGGGGCGGCGCCGCGCGGAGCGGCGGGGCGCGGCGCGTCGCGGCGCAGCCGATGCGCTGCGGCGCGGCGCGAGAGGCGAGCGTCCGCAGCGAGGGGGCGGGCGGCGCGGGGGCGATTCGGCGGCGGTGCGTAAGCGGATTAGCCGCGCGGGAATTGGCCAGTTAGCGGCGCGCAATTGC
The DNA here is from genome assembly GCA_011170035.1 of Teleogryllus occipitalis. Taxonomy (NCBI): domain Eukaryota; kingdom Metazoa; phylum Arthropoda; class Insecta; order Orthoptera; family Gryllidae; genus Teleogryllus; species Teleogryllus occipitalis. The sequence goes on along the minus strand of BLKR01004574.1, from coordinate 31,725 downwards.
CATCTCTTCCTCATTACTGCGCGGCCACCGGGCTGCGGCTGTGGCTGCGTCGCCGCCGGCAAGAGCTGCGGGGGGGCGGGGGGCCGGCGGGCGAGCGGGCAGGCGAACGGGCGGGCGAGCTGGCAGGCGGATAGGTGGGCGGGCGGATAGGTGGTCGGGCGGACAGGCGGGTGGGCGGATAGGCGGGCAGGGGGACAGGCGGGTGGTCGGACAGGCGGGCGGGCGGACAGACGGACAGGCGGACGGGCGGATAGGCGGGCGGCTGGGCGGCGGCCGGGCGGGAGGGGGGTCGGGAGGTGGACAGAGAGCATGATGCACCACGGACAGCGGGAGGCTGCAGACAAGGCTAGATCCTGTGGCCTCGTCGAGGTGCAGAGCTCAGGCCAGCTGAAAGAAAGAGATGAAGACGGAAGACGGAAAAGCACGAGACAATGAACACGAGGAGAGGGAAAATTGGGCAAGTTGTTATGTAAGAGCGGTAGGAGAGAAGAGGAAGCAAAATGAGTGGTGGCGAGAGGGAATGAACAAGACTAATAGTGTAGAGGAAGAGACACTCTTCGAGTGTGATAGCGAAAAGTATATTTGATTGACGACAACGTGAAGTACTTACTCAGGTGTACGGGAACGATAAGACTCCACCAAGAATTGCGTCGTGCATGACGTGATAACGTGATGCGCACATAATAATGTTGAAGTGATGATGAAGTAATAGTAGAATGATCACTGTAGGATCCAAGAGAGGGGCATGGGGGCCATGCCCCCTCCCAACGGCCTAGATTTTTCGTTACCTTCCTTTATTTGGCAAAATTTATTTCAATATTTATGTTCGAATTACGTAATTATTGGAAATATAACTATGTAATTATTTAAATACTAACTATATAGTACTACACTATATAGTATCGTGTCTACAGTACATAAACATTATAAAATATAACAACTATGTTTATTATTTAACAAAAATTAACGATGCCTCCGCGCCCCCAAAATTATCGGCTTGATCCGCCCCTAAGAATGATCAGCAAAAGAAAGAGAATCCCAAGAAACCGCTTATTGGAGAGAGACAGAGAGAGAGACAGAGAGAGAGACAGAGAGAGAGAAGGAGAGAGAGACAGAGAGAGAGAGAGAGACAGAGAGAGACAGAGAGAGACAGAGAGAGACAGAGAGAGACAGAGAGAGACAGAGAGAGACAGAGAGAGAGAGACAGAGAGAGAGACAGAGAGAGAGACAGAGAGAAACAGAGAGAGAGAGACAGAGAGAGACAGGGAGAGAGAGAGACAGAGAGAGAGAAAGAGAGAGAGAGAGAGAGAGAGAGAGAGAGAGAGGTGGAGGAGCGCGGCAGCGGGCTGTCGCAGCCGTGGGCGGGGAGGGCGCTTTCGCCCTCCCAATCGCGCGCCCGCCGGGAGGGGCATGGCAGGGCAAGGCGGGGAAGGGGCGGGTCCGGGAGGGGGCGGAGGGCGCGGGGGTGGCGCTGCGTCGGCCGCTGCTGCGCTCCGGGGCGCGGCCGCTTTGGCCGGGGATTAACCCGTTTTGCCTTCAGCCCTTGGACGCCCAAAGGCTGCCGGTCGCCCGCCTGCAATCCCCTGCAGTCCTATCCCTCCCCCGCCCCGCTCGCTCTTCGCCCGATTTGCAGCCGCAGTCTCCCGACGCACAGTGAGCGCGAATGACGGCAGTCGCGTAACGCATATTTCGCTCAAAGCAAGCTATTCAATCGACAAAGCCCGTCGAGTACCTAACACATATAAATTAAAAAAAACAACAATAGAAATGATGGTGTGGCTAATTTTCTTTGTGAGTTGAATAATATATATATTAATAAGATTCAAAATTAATTAATAGCGTCTCCCATTTTCACAGAATGGAGAGACATATTACAAGTGTTACAGTTGTGTGAAGTTTTAATTACATACTTCGAGTTTTAAAAATTGCTCCGTTTGAACTCTTTTAGTTTAACTCTTTCAGACCCACTGTACTCAAATGAGTACACTAAATTTAGAACTTTGAGAGCTGATTATGAGTAATAATCAGCTCTTAATGTTATAAATGTATCAGGAAATAATCAGGATTTAAACGAGTACATTATCATTGAGTACGTGTCAGAGACTCAAATGAATACTTTAAATATTTAAAAAAAATTCAATTCCATTCACAGAGTGACTTTCCACAATTTTCTCTAAGCTGTGGTTCGTCCATGCTACTCCTCTCTGGATCACTGAGTATATTCTTCATTTTTTCGTAATGCCACTGGTAAAACTCAAATTTCGTTACATTATCAACATGAACCCTCCACTTTCACCATCTCGGGCTCGCTCTACTACTTCACCGCTCGCTGCCGAAATGCCTCAACCAATGGCGCGTCACTTCCCTTTCTCGTCTTTCTATTGCAGTGAGGTGAAGGTCGATGCGGGAGTCCGCGGCACGGGTAGCACGACGAAATCATACTTCCATGCAGTTTATCTCCTCGCCACAAAAGAGCAGTAGGTCGTCAAAGTCGCCCTGAACGCTTTTACACTTTACACACGATTAGGCGAGATTTAGATAAACTTAAGAACGTTTTTGTTATTTTTATTTATATTTTTACTTTTACATTTGCCTCTGGGATGGCTCATGGCCAGCGTACTAGCTTCCCGTTCTATGGTCCCGGCTTCGATTCCCGGTCGAGGCAAATATAGAGTTGTGCCTTTCCTTTAAAATCATCCCAGTTTCTCTAGTTGTGTGACGAAGAAAATCTCAAGCAGACGGATCCTGCTAGTTACGGTGAAGAGAATACGTCATGTTGGCTTCATCTCACCCTTACTCCCAAGCATGGGAATTTAACTAGGCCCAGGCATGTGGGACACCGGTAGCTGGCCGGTGAAATCGGACTATCGATCCAATAACGCAAAATATATACATACTTTTATTTTTCTGGGCATATCTTTTATTTTACATCCGATTCCATCAAGTTGAAAAACGACGGAGTTACTACTAATAGTTTCCTTTCCCGACGCTAGTTGCGCTGAGACGCTGGTGGCATGCCACGAAGCGTGCCACTGCGACCTGTAGGAGGCCTTGACATCACTGTTCTATTGTTTCTCTGTTGGCGCGCCGTGAAAGGCGTAGGCTAGACAAACTTGCTATTGCGCTTCCCACCGCGTGGCGTCGTCCGCCGCCCGTGTATGCTCTATGGGTTGCGGTGCGCGACGCCCGGGCGGCCGCAGAGAGCGGCAGCCTCTACGACCGTCGCGCCGCGCCACTGCGCAAGCGCCGGAGGCCGCCCTCTGCGCCTCTCGGTCACTCTTCTCTCCAGCGCAGGGGCGCACGAACGCCTCGTGGGCAGGGCTGATCTTTCTCTTCAATCGAAATTAACGCGTAACTCCTTGTAATAGTGGGATAAGATCTATTTTTTTTCAAATCCGCTACCGAAGCACAAATTGAGGCAAGTAGTCGAATTTTCCGAACCTCCATATAATAATAATAATAATAATAATAATAATAATAATAATAATAGAAGAAGAAGAAGAAGAAAAATGCAAGTACGAAAAACTTAACCAACTTCTATCTGTAATGCCCCGCCGTCAGGGAAGATGGGAACAAACCAAATGCAGAATCTACGTCATAAAGTTTGACAATGTTGTACCAATTCTAAGTTATCTATTAACGTGTTTCTTATGTTCAAGTGTACAAAATAGAAGGTTTTTCGTTAGTAGAAATGTTCTAGTGCCATGCAACAGCAAATATAATGCTGAAAAATACCACACAAAGTGGTTTTCCAAAAGGTAGCACGTACATTGCTCATGAACAACAAATAAAACACTCTCGTGTTACCCCATTATAAATTAAATATTTTAACAAAAATAGTTTCCAAGAATACCGTAATAATGTAGTGTAGAGTACATAGTACAACAATTATTCCAAGAACATCAAAGAAGTTACTGACACTTAACGCAACACGTAAACAGCAAATAATTAATAGCAGCTGGCCAACATGAAATGAAAATCCTTCCAGCGTGGATTAAAGTAACAGAAATAAAATCTTCAGTGCAATAGCCCATTGCAGTCAAGCCAGCGGTATAAAGAAATTAAAAAGTGAAATATTGTTCGAAAAATTTGAACACAGGAAGCATGAAAAATCGAAATACGGATTTTGACGTATTTTAAGACACGTTGTATTCGCTGATTCGAATATCTGAATATTTTTATGAATGTCTTCCAACGTAGTTTTGAATAAAAACGACATGTGTACTGTGAGTACACACACACACACACACACACACAGATATATATATATATATATATATATATATATATATATATATATATATATATATATATATATATATATATATATATATATATATACACAATCGAGGAAAACGAATGCATGTGGAGGTGAGAACTCGACCTGGAGAACGTATTTTCTCGAATGACCATCAGTCAAAGCCGGAGGCATTTCGGGAATCCCTCCAGTTTTCGTGTCCCCTTCCTACCGGCGACGGAAGATGGCAACCGGGCGGCAGCGGTGACGCTGAGAAATGGAAGCCCCGCTCCGGAGACGACACTGAGTAGGGTGGCCGGGGGCGGAACGGTGTAGCGGGGTCAGCGAGGGTGGCGGGGTTGTGGTGGAAAGGCGGCCACGGCGACGAGGGAGGGAGATGACACGGGCGGGGGGAGCCAACCGTTATATCGCGTTAATTATTGAATGAGTGTTCGTAGAAAATACACTAGCATTCAAAGGTTAAGTCACAGAGTCAGTCTGTACTTGGCGCGAAAGCCCGCTTACGGGTCATGGCTTACCAGCACGGTTAACACGAAGACGTCCCAACGCTGTATTATGGTCTTCTCAACCTGAGAAGTGAATTTTCTCATCGTCACACAGCAACATTTACTGGAACATTGGAAGGAAAGTGCACATTATCTTGCCCGACCAGGAATCGAACCCGACATCGCGTCATGGAAAGCGAGCTCGCTGATCAATGAGCTAAACCGGTGGTAGTGCATTGCATGTTAGTGTAAGTTGTGTGTAAGGGGAGAGGCTAGGACAAGGAAGAGGAAGGAAAGATCGCGCGCGCGGTCCGTGCCCCGTTTGTAACGGTACTTCTACGCCTGGTGTTGATCGAAGAAACCACGGAAAACTACCGATCAGAGCAGTCGGCCACTAGAATTCTCCTCCAGACAGTTCGACCTACCTGGCTAGCTAGTGTGAAAAATCCTGCCACCGTGGGGAGTGTAACCTAGGACCTCCCGATCAGAGGCACTGCAGAGACATCAGTTGGTGCACTGAGCCACCGCTCCCGGAAGGAACGTAGGGAAAAGTGAACGGAGAAAGAACTTAATCCCATCGAAAATAGAGGCGGAAGCAAAATGAAGTGAAGAGGGCGCAGAGGAATAAACGGAGGAGGGAGCAGCAGAAGGGAGGGCGGGGGGGGGGAGAGCAAATGGAGACGAATGGCGGGCGGCGCATGGGGCCAAGCCGGGGCCCTGGCAAAGAACTCTTCGCCGACGCAGAGCAGTTCTAGTTCATTTCAGACCGAGGGCCATCCTTGCATGGAACCTCTATATGGCAGAAGCGATTGTCCAACATGAAAAGACAGAGATGGTCGCAGACATTGTTCATTGAACGGATTCACGGAACAAAATATAAGTATCGTACCTTTCCTTATTCACCTCCAAACACTACCTTTACCACATCTTTTCATTCAAATGCCAGTAGGTTTTATCGAAAGCGACATTCTCTGGAGTCGTAAGTGACCTATTTGTATGTATTTCCATGCAAAAGAGATATGCAAAAGAGAGACGTACGATTCATATCCACCAGAAGTCAATACAAACTATCAACAGTCCACGACAAATAAAACACATGTTATATTACTGTGTCATTTTACTGGCAGTTTATGCAATTACTTTATATTGTTAAAATTTATTTCATGAGCACATGTTTTGAAAACGAGCGACTTTTCAAATTTGTAGAAATGCAATAAAGCACCATGGTAAACGAGTTGAATACGCTATTTTCGTATAACAACTTTATAAATTTACAAGAAAATCAAACTTAATTTTGCGAATCAACTTTATTATGACGTCACGGTTATTTGACATGTGTGCTAGAAAACGGTGGTCGGCTATTCCGTTTACTGCTATCTCCCCAAGATTCTGTCGTTGCGATTGGCTGAATGTGTAATGACGCAATCATGCGTTCCGTAAAATGCTAATTTGGTATCTTTTGTGCCGTAAAATGCCCTTTATGCCATAAAATGTCTTTATATTATGAACGATTTCTTGCAACAGAAAAGGTCTTTTATAATGCTGGTATACAAAAATATGATTTACCAAATGCTTTCAGACAGGAAATAAATACGCAACTTTCAAGCTAAAACATAAAAGAATTTTCTACTGTAAACAGGGTTTAATCGAATTAGACACCATTTGAGAATTACAAAATAACTTCATAATGTTTTATGCATTAAATTGTACAGAATGAGGTACGTAAGGAAAAGTGAAAGGAGAAAGAAAAACTTGAAGCTATCGAAAATAGAGGCAGAAGATGAATGAAGTAAAGAGGGCGCGGAGGAATAAACCGAGGAAGGAGCAGAGAAAGAGAGGGTGCAAACAAATGAAAAGCAAATGGAGATGAATTGTGACTTTTATTAATAAAACTATTTGCATCAGTAGTTTGCCTATTGCATATTTTAAAAACTGCTTTATTTTAAAACTCTGGTTAAGTTCCGTTCCTTTGACTCCACCTCCATTGGGCTTTTCGTCCGGTCACGCACGTGACAGCAGAAAAGGAGCGGGGGTGGAGCGTGCGGGACGGAGAGGGGCGGCCTCCGATGGCGAGAAATGATCCCATTTGATGGCCCATTCCCCACGCCCATTCATCTCGCCCGCGAAACACGCTCCGTCGCCCCGCCCCGCACGCGGCCTTGCCCAGCGGCCGCCTTTCAGCTCAGGCTGCGATGACCGAATGAAGTACAAGCAATGAAACACGTGCACACTTTTCATATTTTTAGCCGCAATTTCTACCCACGAAATAGGCGTAAATAATTTTCTTGGAAATGTGTCACGTTGAGTCATAATGAATACAGGATTTAAGGGTATTTCTGAGAGTTCTGTTTGCATGTTATTTCAGATATGCACCAATAATTAATGGACCACACAAGTTATCAAGTAGTATCAAGTAGATATATATGTATAGAATTACAATTCTTAGGAATAAATTTGTTTCTTCCTCCCTCAGCAACTCCTTAATAAATCACTAAGATTTAGGCGAATAATAGGGAAATACGATTACTGAGAAAGTTCTGAAAACTTTAAGAAAAAGTATCGATATTTGGACAAAAAAGGTTTAAAAATATTTAATTCTTGATACAGAAAAATGTTTTTTTTCATGCGTAGTAAAAAAAAGCTTTCTTCTGAAAGTAGCAAACATCGACGTTTTGGTAGTCCATCGTTATCGAAAAAGAATATTTTTTAAACAAAACGTCACTTAGCGGACCTCCGACCCCCCTGTGAGAACAACAGTAGCCCCTAAACAATAAGTACTGAAGGTTTTCACAAAAATGGATATTCCCTAATCGATCTAAATAACTTAACGTCTACTCGAATTTGAAACGAAACTTTTAATTTTGGGGATCACTTTACTTAAAATCATTTTCGAATTTTTTTTCAAAATTCTCTCACCCATTTATTTCCTATACATATTTTGCTGTAATTGAGTCAGCAACTCTTATAAAAATTGCACTGAGTAGATTTTCAGTACAATTTTTGAAATTTCGAAAATTGCAAAAGTTAAAACATATTTTGTGATTTCTTTTCTAATACAATCTATTCCGCAACATAAGATTTTTAGATAATTTTACACGAAGCCTTTGTCAAAATTTTAATTGTTTCCACGTTTCTTTGAGGTGATAATCACGTGATTGTATAAGAACCATCATAATAATAAATGTTTTTAGCAGCGAGAAAACAAATGAAGTGCGTGGTGCAGGTGCATTCTTGGCTTGAACACGTAAGCACTCGAGTTCTAATGTCAGCCCGGGCGAATATTTTTTTCTTTCTGTAAGAATTCAGGCCAATACAATGAATTCGATGGCAGGAAGTCATCTTCATTTAAAATTTTAGTTTTCAAAAAATGAAATATACATATTTGTTTTTGTGCTTCGTTTGGTTACAAGTTTTCGAGGTGATGACTGAAGTTTTAGTAAGATAGATGTTGCAATACTCTTATTACAATATTATGAAGACGTTATCTGCAATAGGAGGAAGTATGTTCTGTTGCAGTTACACTAATATGTTTTTAGCCTTCCTGTAAAAAAATTTGTTGGAAATGGTTGTATTTCCTTTTGGTGGGAAATGTACGAAATCTAATGGATTCGTGAATGATACACTAATAAATAAAACTACGGAGATAAAAAGCTGCAGCTTTGGAGCTATGTTCGTGGGGCCGTCTGCTCTAGGCCCATAGCAGGCGACGAAGCATCCGGCGCCGCTTTTGAGGCAGACAGCCCTCCAGACCCTTTGGGAAGGTCCCATTCCCAGAATTAATGCGGGCCTTTTCTACTGCGGCTGACAAACGGCCGATCGTTTGGCGGGCGCCTTCCACGCTCATTTGCCCAAAAGCTGAAGAACGCCACGTCTAAATGTAACTGGAATCCCGGGATCTCTTGACGAACTCTTTCATTTCTTACCATTGAGGAAGATGTGTAATTCTGCTTGTGTAAAGAGAAAAGTTATCAATTTTAAATGTTTAGGCACACCACTCTTCCTAGCGTGCTGTAAGTTCTTTTTCTTTTAATTTCCTTGTTTGTTCTTTCTAAGTTCTCCATGGTTTATGTAACTTAAATACTGTAAATTACGTTTTATTAGGAAAGAAGTTCCCAATTGATAAAAATCTGCGCTCTTAACTTAAAAACTAACTAAAATAATGAAGTAAGAAGAATTGCTTAGCGGACGGATATACTGGAGAGTTTTGTACATTTTAAGTAAGTATTTCAGAATTCGTTTGACGAATGCTTGGAATTAAGAGGGTATACAATTCTGCAAAATTTAGTTTTCAATAGTAAGTTCCGAGAAACTATTTCTGAAGAAAATTAAACTGATGATTATTCTTGCAGCACGTCTCTCTCTTCAGTCTTTTATAGTGTATGTTGGGAAATAATGAATGAGATTCCTCTAAAATCAAATTCACGTTAGATAAAATGCAATGCCCTCTTTTTTGCAAAAAATAGCATGTAATTTCTCGCAATTTGTCCCACTCGACTGAAACACTTCACCAGTGCACGGTGAAGTAATCACAATGCCTTCTGAGAACAGCTTTTGCCGATGAATTTCCTTGAATCAACTTCATCAAAAGCTTCCAGAGATGATTCAATCTCCTGTAATTATTTTGGATTTTAGAAATAATAATTTTCAAAAAACACTTATGTAGTTCCGGATAAGTCATTAGCGCTCGAAAATATTTTAACATTTCTCAAAAATATTAAAATAACAAAATCAGAAAGCATTTCACGAAAAAATGTATCTCCCAAGAAATCGTCTGTTTCAATACCCCAAAATCGCAAAATGAGTTCCAGCAAAGGTCCTTCTACAATAACACCCCAAAAATCGTACCAATTATATTTCGTGTTTATTTATTAAATGTTCTATAAATTGTAATAAGGAGAGAAAATGACTACAGTGCTACTCTTTCAAATGTTGCAAATACTGTATGAAACATCCCACATGGCTGGAAACTGTTCAAATGTGACGAACTTGGAAGAAAAACTTCGTCATAGTATTATTGGCTAAATTCTGTGAGTGTATAATTGTCACAAGGTACTGGCGCTTTGGGAATTTTAAAAAGATAAATATATTTTATGTGTATCGGAGTTCTATTTAGATTATGGCGTCTAAAGTTCAAAAATGAATAACAAGAAGAATCGACATATTTATTACTAATTGCAACAATCTCAAGCACTAATAGAAAATAGCATTAACTTGACTGAAAACGGTTTATTACCATTAATGATATGAAAAAGAATGATGCTACAACAGAAAAAATGTGTGTCTACGTTACAAATTTCCAATGCTCGCAGAAATCGAAAGGAAACTATGCAGCTTCCGTCGGTATAAAAGTGTCCGGTTTGTTAGATATCAAGAAATTCGAAAAGAGCCCAAAGATATTGAAAACGTTTCGATTTCATAAAAAATATAATTATTTGATTGTGTTATTCAAACTATGTTCATATCCACCGATTAAATACCCACACTCGTGACTACTTAGGGAGGAGAATTCTAGCGGTCTGCTGCTCTGATCGGTTGTTTTCCGCGGTTTCTCTGGTCAATACGAGATCGGAGCAGTTCCCTAACAAACGGGCCAAGGATGCGATCATTCCTTCCTCTTCCTTCTCGTATCCTTTCCCCTTACACATACATACTAACATGCCTACACTACCACACGTGTAGGGAGGCTAGTTGGCTGGTTGGTTATTAGTGACTCCAAGCACGTCAACTAATGGGGTCATTAGTCCCGTAAATGTAGTACCTGTTTTCATCGGGAGGTGGCGGTGATCTTCCCCCGCTGGATGGTGATATCCGGCGCCGTCCTACCGTCGACTGGCGAGGTTTCCCCTCAATCAGGTCTCCCCCAACAGCAGGGCACCGCCCCAGCCGGGAGAAGTTCTAGGCTCGCGACCGGTCTCCCGGTATGTGTGGTAGAGTAGTGTATGTTAGTATAAGTGTGTGTAAGGGGTGAGGATAGGACAAGGAAGAGGAAGCAAGGAAGGAAGGAAGGAAGGAAGGAAGGAAGGAAGGAAAGAGGGATCAGTTGCCCGTTTGTTAGGGTACTGCTCCGCCATTCGCCTGGTGTTGATCGGAGAAACTACGGAAAACTACCGATCAGAGCAGCCGGCCTCTAGAATTCTCCTCGAGACAGCGACTGAATTCGACCTAACTGACAAGCTAGTGTCGAAAATCTTGCCACTGTCGGATCTGGAACCCTAGCACCTACTGGTCAGAAGCATGCAGTGACATCAGTTGATGCACTGACTCACCTCTGCCGGTGGGGCCAGTTGGGATCTTTGATCATGGAGCAGATACCTGAAGGAGGAAATCCCCACAAGACAACGCTTATGTAGATCTTCCTCCAGCAAGATAGGAACATCGTCACCTCCCGAGATAAAAACATTCACTAAACTAACGGGACTGATTACCGTAGCAGTTGACGAGATCGGAAACATCAATCAGCCGAAGTCGAAAGAAAAAGCAGGAAGTAAAAAGAAAACGAGAGGCCCTTCCTAGCATCTGCTGGCTTGGCTGGGCCATGCGTTGCTGCGCCGCTCTGTTCCTCCCCGGCCTCCACAGTCCCGAATCTGCTGCTGCGGCGGCGCCGGCCGGCGCGCTCACCGCAGTGGCGTGCTCCACGCCCGCCCCTAACGCCCCCAACGCCCCCGCCCCGCCCCGCGCCGCGCCGCGCCGCGCCGCGCCGCGCAGCACGCGCGCCCGCGAAAGGCGCCATTCCCTTTAGTCCCGCGCCGCCCTCGCCGTCGCCCTCACCCTCGCCCTTCCGCGCAGATTCATTCAAAAACGCATCGATCCTGCGACGCCGCCAGCGCCCGGGGCGACGTGGCGCAGGGCGCGACACGACGCGACACGACGCGACGCTAGGCGACGCCAAGCGACGCCAAGCGACGCCAGGCGACGCCAGGCGATACGCCGCCGCCGCCTCCCCCGCCAATCCCACCACCACTGCCCCCAACCCCGCTACAGAATAGATACTATAGTATCTACTCTGTGCCCTCGCCACCACCGATTCCGCCGGATCCGCCGCCACCACCCCTGCTCCACCCACTTCACTGCTGCCGCCGCCGCCGCCACCCCAGCTCCACCCACTTCACCGCTGCCACCGCCGCCGCCGCCGCCGCCGCCGGCGTGATGCAGCGCGAGGTGTCTTCCGCGAGCGGCGCGCGATTGGCTGTGAAACAAGACGCGGAAATAAGAGGCGGAGGAGCGGAGCCCCCCGGCGGAGAGCGGGGCCGCAGCGGGACGGATCGGTGCATGGCGAGGAAGGGGCGTGATGGGCGGGGCACGGCGGGGTCTGGTGGGGCGGAGCGAGGCGAGAAGCAGCGATATGGGGCGGTTGATTGAAGCGGGAGCTGGGGAGGCGGGAGACGGAAAGAGACCAGCGGTATTGATGGAAGAGAGAATGTTGCATTTGGTGGTTAGGGTCGGTGACAGAGGCGAGATGGAGGCTTCGTACGAATAATACTTCGGCACAAAGAAATATCGGTGGGATGCCCTGTCCATGAGGCCAATATTATTTTCTGATGATAAATATTAATGACGTATATAATCATAATGAAAGTAAACTAGCTATTTTACATTGTAATTTTTACTTTTCGAGACAGTCAGTTGCACGAATAATAAATTGCAAGTTTTGTAACACATTAATATAGTTGAAGTTTCTCTTAAAATAACTCAACTCGGGATTGTAGATATTGTCGTAAAAATTTCTACTTTCCATTCTTTGCGTCTCATATTCTTTCCACTTCCCTAAATTTCATTTAATGTAACATATAAATTGGATGGGAATTTGAAATTAATGTAAAGGAAACGAATATAATGTGTGGGTTTTAATTCGTTCATTAGCACTTTATTTTATTCTATTGCACTGTAAATAAATACTAAATAAATTACTGCATTTAAATAATACTCATAGCTCTGAATTTAGTTTCAAAGCAATTGAGCAGAGCATATTTGAAGGGGTATCGAAGGCGGGAGGCCAAGTTGCGGGCCGAGAGAATAGTGAATAAACAATAACACACGGAAAAACGTTTCCCGCATCAGCGATGAAGACGACAATGAAATAAGGAGTGGACTCATAGATAGGCGACAACTCAACACGCAACTCAACACGCAGGTACATAAACGTCGTGCAGGCGATTTCAAGAACGTGGCTTGTCAGACATGGAAATAGAATGAGGAAGAAACAGTAGCAGCGGGTTTGAAGATGTCGAAAAGGGAGAAGAAATCGACAAGAAAACGAGAATCTGAAAGCGGCGCGAGGATATTTCGTTGCATCAAGTAGCGCCACGACAGAGGAGGTGGGAGAGACGGGGACGGCACGAGGAGACAAAGCGACGCGACGTCTGCGGGAGTGTTGGGTGCAGAGTAGAGCGACGTCTGCCAGCGGTGGGCCTGCTGATGATGTCTCCCGAAAAGACGCTCGCTGCTCAAGTTTCAGCGCATCTTCTGTCGGGCGAGTATTGGATCCGTCACTTTCTCTTCGTCAATCGCGAACTCGGCGAGACGGAGGCAGATCCTTTGTGAGCGCCGAGTTTTATTTTGTCAGCGCCACCTACTCGCGCACCCTCCGCGCCGGCTGGTGAAACCAGCGCGGCGCGGTGTCGAGTTCTCTTGGGTGAAAAAACGCCGGTTCTCAAAAGAGCGAGAGATTCTGCTTGGGAGCTGTCTCGACGAATAAAAATATTTCCAACTGATTCTTACGGGAACATCTTGTGCTCTTTTTTACTCATTCGTATTTAAAGAACAGAAGTTTGATTTATTCATTGATTAGCGATTCCGGGCGCGTGAGCAGCTTAGGTCATTTGTCCCGTAAGAATAGTGTGTGTTTTACTCGGGAGGTAGCTGTGATCTTCACCCTGGATGATGAGATCTGGCGCCGACTTACCGTCGGCTAGCGGGGTTTTCTCCAACCAGGTATCTCCGTCAGCTAGCGGGGGACCGCCCCAGTCGGGACAAGCTCTCAGCTAGAATTCTCCTCTAGTCAGCAACAGAAATCGACCAAGCTAAGTAGCTAGTCGAAAATCCGGCCACCGTCGGAAGTCGATCCTGGTTAGAGGCACTGCAGTGACATCAGTCGATTCCATCAGCCACCTCTGCCGGTAACAGAAGTTTTTAGACATAAATAAGCGAAGTACGTCTTTTTCAGCATCAATCCTTGTCGCAATCTAGGAGTTGATCTGCATCTTTGCACAGTGCTGAATTTGCTTCATGAAAGAAACGTAACGAAGGAAGTTAGCAGGCTCCCGCGGAGTATCATCTGAAAGAAGGCGGGCGCTGGCGGGTGGGGGGCGAAGGAGAGCACCTTGCAAAGAACGCGATCAATGACGCTAACGAACGGAGAATCCAATTCCGCGCGCATCCCTCGCAAGGCGCCTAACGAACGCCCGCGTCGCCCATCGGCGCCGCGCCGCCCCCGCCGCCCCCGCCGCCCCCGCGATACACACACAACGGCAGCCTGCGGCACGGCGGCTGTCACCAGGCAATGGAACGTGCGTCCACAGGCGTATTCCGGAGATACGTGCCTTTCCCACGCATTAGAAATAAAATATTTCCATACGTGCATTTTCTGATGTATGTAAACACATCACGTTATAAAAATCTTTTTTTAACATTGTGTTATTTATATAGTATAATGAAAAAAAATTTATAATGTTCTCATTTATTATTATTATTATTATTATTATTATTATTATTATTATTATTATTATTATACTATTATTCTTTAACATCAAATGGATCATTTTTTATGAAAGATTATTCCTACATGTGAACTTCATTAGTAAGCAGTTCCTGAACTCGCCTTCCGGCACGTTTCAGTTTACGAGCCATTAAAACTGCAAGGATGATACCTGAAATGCATGCAAAAGATCTGAAGGGAGTTAAATCGAAGGAAATTAATTAAATTTTGCATTAAATGCAGAATATTTCTGTATTTGCAGTACAGGTGCTTTTCATTAATTGAGTTGTTAAGTTCACGTGACAGACACGACGGTGAGTGTGTTGGTCTTCGGTCTCCGGATGGTGTCAAACTTTGTATGAATACTATATTATAAAAAACTTACAATTTAATTTTTTTGTTTACACCCTCTAAGAAGAAAAGATTTCGTAATGTCTTGTGAGAGTTGTGGAAAGTTTAAAGTAGTATATCTTGGGGAGCGAGTTCGTTTGGGGAGAAAAACGTCGTCAGACTATGGTCAGCGTCCGTCTTCTGGCACCGCGAGGGGTCGGAACAGAGAGCCTGGCTGTCGGGGTGAAGCCGCATGGAAGACTGAACCCGACGTTTAGCTCTGAGGAAGACCACACGGCATTTCTGCGCTCAGAAATATTATGCGAAAATGGTTGATTGATTGTTCGATTAGTGTTTCCGAGCACGTCAACTGCTAAAGTCATTAGTCCCGTAAGTTTAAGACGTCTTTATCGCGAGAAGTAGCGGCGATCTCCCCCCTGGATGGGGAGATCCGGAACCAACCTACACGTCACCATGCTGTTTTTTCCAATCAGGTATCTCCCGCGGCCATCGCCCCAGCCGGTCAAGCACCAAGTTCCCGACTGGCCTCCCGACATGTGTTGTAGTGTGTGTGTGTGTGTGTGTGTGTGTGTGTGTGTGTGTGTGTGTGTGTGTGTGTGTGTGTGTGTGTGTGTGTGTGTGTAAGGAGTGAGGATAGGAAAATGCGTGGCGGTCCGTGGTCCTTTGTTAGGTAACTGCTCCGGCATTCGCCTGGTGCTGATCGGAGAAACCACTGAAAACTACCTATCAGAGCAGTCGGTCACTAGAATTCAGCTCCAGACAGCGGCTGAACTCGACCTAGCGACGTAGCGGCTGTCGAAAATTTTGCCACCGTCGGGACTCGAACCCTAGGAGCTCGCAATCAGAGGCACTTCAGCGACGTCAATTGATGCCTTGAGTCACCTAAGCCAGTAAAAATGGTCAAATGTCGGCATCACCGACTTCGTCCTGACGACACCTGGACAGCCAAAGCAAGATTCTGACTGGGAAGCCTTAGTACACCACTGATGGTATTATACGCGTACGTTTTCTAGAGCCCCGAAATACCTACCCCCCACACATTTACTAACACTATTTGAATTACGAATACGTGAGAGCATCCAGATTTATTTACAAAATCTGGTAAACAGAAATGTTTGCATGCGAATAATAGAAAATATTTTGCAGCGAAAAACGAGCTGCAGATGTGAAATAATAATCATATGGAAGAAGTATCCAACTTCCCACTCCTGTCGCATCTAGCAAAATGAGGGCTCAAGAAATGGTGCACATATAAGAAACTGTGACAAATTCTTTCAACTTTTCCCATCCTCTCCTTGCAGTACAAAATTCACAATGGGGAAAACATTAAACAATCGCAAAAGAATATGCTCACGATATCCCAAGGACATGTTAAAACCGCCATAAAAATAAATATTTACTACAATAATGTATGTAAAATATGAAACATTTTCAACCCAATATAACAATAATTTCTGAATGTATGTATAGAGATTATCTACAATTAAGCATGAATAACGTATTGTAAAATTTGTGTATTGTATGTAAAATAGTTTAAATGTATTTATTAGAAATATAATGTATGAAATCCAGTAAATTAGCTAGTAAGAGTGAGAGGTTGTATGCCCAAATGTTATGTAATAAAAAAATAAAAATGGGCAAACTCCAGAAAAGAATAACTACCGAACGGGAAGAAAATACATTTTTAAAAAAAGAAATGGTCCGCGGATAATAAAGGACGGAGCCGCGGCGTGGACCTATGGGTGCAGCGCGGGCAGCGGCGGCGGCGGCGGCGGCGACGACGGTGGCGCAGGCGACGACAGCGCGCTTCTGAGGCCGCGGGCGTCGCGCGCATATTGTAGCGTCGCCGATGTCACCGGCGCGACGTGGTGGCGGAGGCGGAGGCGGAGGTCGCAATAACGCGGCGCCGCCGCCCGACTGCCAAGCGCCGCCGCCCGCTTCCCCTCGCCGCGTTTTTCTCCCATTCGCCGCCGATTCCCTCCCTCCCTCCCGCTCGTTGGCGCGCCGTGACTCCCCTCCTCCCGAGGTTCCTCCACGCTGCAGAGCGCCTCGAACGCACGCCGTCGGCCGGCTATTGCGGGGCGAGCGACTTCCACTCAGCAGCGCGGGCTGCTACGGCCTATGAATCTCATCGGGGTCGATTGTGGAAACAAGTGCGGAATAGACACTGCGGAGGGACCGAGTTTACGATTTTACACATGAGCCCTTTGCTGTCAAACCCAACTCACCTATTTGTGGCAGTTTTACCAGAGATGCAGAAATATTTTCGCATCCGCACGCGGTTATTGCGGAGCAAGTGTCTTCCGCTAGTAGCGTAGGATCCTACAGCCTAGGAATCTCATCGGAGTGATTTGTTCGTTCGGAAACAAGTGCGGAATAGACTCCGCGGAGAGACCGAGTTTTCGATTTTACAAATGAGCCCTTTGCTGTCAAAACCAACTCACCTATTTGTGGCACTTTTATCAGAGATGCAGAAATCTTGTCGCATCCGCACATGTCTATTGCAAAGCGAGGAACTTCCACTCAGTAGCGCAGGATCCTACGGCCTGAATCTCATCGGGGGCGATTTGTTCCTCCGGAAATAAGTTCTGAATAGACACCGCGGTGGGACCGAGTTTACGAGTTTACTAATGAGTCATTTGCTGTCCAAGCCAACTCACCTTTTTGTGGCAATTTTATCAGACATGCAGAAATCTAGTCGCATCTGGACGCGGTTTGTTGTGGATGTGTTGATATATTGCTATATTTTAGGATACTAGAAGTTGGAGGTGAACTTTGTCTACTCGAGGTGTGTTGAAGGACCCCCTAATTGTCGCAAAAATGCAAAAACGTTAATTTTGGTAAATAATGCAATTAAAGTTTTTTTTAATGCTTGCGCTTCAATTAAACGAATTTTTCAAGTTTCATTATTTCACTATCTGTGATGTTGAGTCAGTTATTTCCAGAGATTCATGTGAGGAATGGTTCTGACCTCCTGTTTAACTAACTCCTCCACCAACCCGCATTCACTGCTACTGCGTTACACATTTTCCATTTAATGCTCTCATTTCAACACCCTCCTTCTTTACGGACCAATTCTCTTTTATCCCCTACTTCAGGGTTCCACTCAGATGTTCCCATTCTTTTTACCGCTCTTTCATCTTCCACCGCAGCTAATATGCTCCCCTTCGTCAGTTTCCTTCCATCTCTATCTCCCGCGTCCTTCCGTCGCCGCCTTCCTCTATTCACCCTCTGCCTGGCGCCGGGCGCAGCGGTTGTGGAAATGGCGAGATGGGGAGGTTGTGCGGCCGCCAATTTCTGCGGGCTCGCTTCGACGCGCACATTCGCCGCCAGGTCATCGAGGAATATCCGCCTGCACGGCACCCACCATGCGAGCATCCACTCTTTCTCTCTCCCGTACTCCCACTCATCCACAACTCCGCTCGCCACCTCCGCGTAGCCGCTGACTCGCTCACTCACGCTCGATGTGCAGCAACGCTCAGACGCCAAGTGGATTCATTTTTATAATCCTCCAGCCCTACTCTTAGGACCATACCTGAAATGCACGGCTTTTGATACATGTCTGATGAAGATGATTATGAAGATATGATTTGAATGGCGATGTGACAGTGCTGGAATGAGAGGAAGAGAAAACAAGAGAACCTCGAGAATATCTGATGCGAACCCGCTTTGTGCGGCTTAATTTCGCATGGAACAATCGGGATTTGAATCGCGGCGGTACCCATAGATTCAACGTCACTCAAATGTTGTGTGTTCGGCGTCTAAGTTTGGATGTTGATGTTTTCTGGCAATGAATTAGACGGAAACGTAATTTCACAATTTATTTATTTCACTACAAATAATGAAATTATTTGTTAATAATGTTTTAATAGCTACTGAACTTCTCAATCGAGAAAGTTTCTTGTTCTAATTAATATATTCCTAATAGTTTTTCAAAATAACGTGCCTGATGATCTTCTCTGTTTCACGTCAAATATGAAAAATCTGATTAGTTGAAATGTTTCTTCAGGTCATTTTTATTAATACATAGTTTAGCCCAAAATATTTTTACGAAAATGTAACTCCTTACGTTTGAATCATGTATGATTATTTTTATATTAATATTCCTCTGTATTAGTTTTATAGATTATTAAGAACTTATAGATATTTCAAGTGTAGTTTTTTTTAAATATTGTAGATACGGTTGAAAGACAATACTTGCTTCTTAACTTTGAGAAACTGCTTTCCTTACGAAGCAAAAAATGCAAAACAGTGCAATTTCTAAGCCATTAAATACCATACATTTTATCGTATATTTTATTTTATTTCTTTGGTGGTAAAATAAACATCATTGAGCACTTTTCCTGCATTAAAGTAAAGGTAACATTTCACTATATAATAAAGCAGAAACTTAAAAAGAAAATTCTAAATATATTTAAATACTTTTGAAGGATAGGTTTCAGTGAGTTACTTGTGTAACATATTGGTTAAAACCAAAACAAAAAGCCTTTATATCTGTCGAAAAACTGTTGGTATGCTAGCGAAGCTCTCTTGCAAGCATTTCTAAGTTATAACAAAAACCCCACCACAAGTCTCATAAATCCATTTCCACACCACTCCATAGATTGCATACCTTTCCCGTGCACACAAAATTTCCACCCTGCGCCCACAGAATAATCGACGACGAATTTTTGAATCGGAAGGTCCTGTACTACTCACAGTTCCACACGGAGTAAAACAATGCGCATTTCTGACCCCACAATTCAGCGTTCCCTTCTGGCTGAAAAGCGCGCTTTCGCCCCCTCCGCGCGCGCGGCACCGCAGCCGCGGCCCGGACTGTTCGCGGGTAATTCGACGCCGCGATATACGACCCCGTAAAGTTCCTTTTCCAATAGCCGCGGCGATTTTTCTCCGCCGCCTAGAGCGGGTGCGGGGATGGGGGCGGGGGCACCGCGTCAGGGCCAGCCGCGGGCCCCGCGGCCCCCACCCCACCACCCTCGTTATCGATATGACGTGTTATTGCTCCGGTACTTTCCGAAACGCATTAAACTATCGCAGAAGCGCCGCGTTCGCTGTAAAAGAAGTGTTGCCGGTGTAGGGTGAAATCCATTTGGTGTGGGTGCTATGACGGATGAGTGTGGGGCTCTGCTGAGTCACGGTGAGCGAGAGGGTGTGGGGGGGTGGATGGGAGGGAGGGAAGCCGAAGCACAGCTTTGTGCCCTCACCTGCCCACAGCGGGCCGGGATAGCATTCAGCTAGGGTTCCTCCAAATCATATGAGTAATCTCATCGAAATATTTGAAATGAACTGTCTAAAAATTGAAAAAAAAATATTATACTGAAATACAATTTCACAATATTATTTTACTACTTCAAATTTTTCACAAAAAGCAGAGTTTCTTGAATGTAGTACCGACTCCATTTCTAGTCCTTCTTTTAGAATATTCCTATCTATTTAGTCTTCCATTCATGCTTCTTGAAAATCAAAAACCTGTTCATTCTGTTTCTAGATCATATTGAAGTATTCTATAGTAATTGTCTAGATAAAATCAACTAGCATTTTCTTTTTGGTAATTTGTAATGTTAGTTGCTCAACGTACATTAATTTTTTAAAATTATTTTCTTGCAAATCTTTAGAATGCTTTTAGTTTATTGAATGTATTCTGAGATTCCCTTTACTTAGAGTTATTTACTCTATTACAAATGAAATGGGATGAAAGTTACCCATTAGAAATCATTCTTCTCTTTATCTGGTATTGATATCTGCATGTTGAATCCTAAAGCTTAAATAAGATTACATAATTCCTATGATAATTATTTGTACTTAGTTTGAAATTGCAGTTCCCTCTTGCATTTTATCAGTATTTTGATATTGCATTTCAATGTGGGTTTTGATGGAAATTTTCTCTAATGTGATCGTATTTATATCTTAGGGCTAAAGGCCGAATCTAGCAAGCTATCGAATAAGCTGGTTATTAGTTATGTTCACATTACCCAAAATGGATGGATGCAGTCCAAAGACGAAACAGAATCGAAGCATACTTCGAACTGAAGACTGATGATCACGATATTAGCTGCCACAACGTGGCTAGGGTACACGAAGTACGGTATGGGGACAAGGAATATCAGGTATGTGTTAAACCGGGATCAGTCTGTTTGTGGGACGTTTCTAACGCTTGTGAGAGACAAGATGTGTCATTTCGAGATCCACAATGTCTCCTTTTATACAACACCAAATCTAGCTTCAGTTGATTTTTCGCTACGCATTTCTGAGGAGATTACAGATAGATCTTTGGCCTTCGCAATTTACGTAAAACAACCTTGAGTATGTGCAACGAAAAAGTTCTAACACATTTTTATACCAAAATAATTAATCAAATACACAAGATGACTCAAGCTTGGACAACACCAAGCAAACGCCCTGTGCCTGATACAAATATTTGTCAGATAACGTATGAGAAGATCCCATTTCATTCATCCTTATCCACTATTCACACCGTCTGACAAATGTGCGATTTAACCAATCACATCTAACATTCGTCATATTTCGGTGAGTAGTTGCCTTGACGAAGGCACAGAATTGCGTATCTTCATTTACGTCTCTAGTAATAAATATGCCGTGGATGTTTGCATTTGTCTTTCCGCCCTTCAGGCTGCGCATGCCGCTCGTCTTGTGTCGCGGGCGAGGGGGTGGGAGGGGGAAGAGGAACGGGTTGGGGGTGGGAGGGGCGGGGCGTAAGCTGAAGCGCCGCGCTGCGTCTTCCGCTAACGAGGAGGTCTAACCCGCACTAAACACGCGGAGGGCAGCGGCGGCGCCGGAGAAGCGCTATGAATAAGTGACGACAGCAAATGGCGGCGCCACGCAGTACCGCACCGCGCCCGACAGAGTGGCTGCCTGCGGCGATGGCTGCGCCGAGGGGGCGGCGCGCGCGGCGAGGGTGGAGGTCGCGGCGAGGGCGATGGGGAAGCGGAGACGGCGGGGCTGGAGGGACAGCGCGCCGGAGGATGATAAGGGGCGGGGACGACGTTAGTGGTGGGGATGGAGGGAGCAGCGTTGACGGTGAGGTGGCTTTGATGGGGGGGAGCAGCGACTTGAGCGGGGGGCAATAGAGGGGTGGTGGCGGTGGGGCCGTTTCAAGCAGCGGAGGAGGTGACAGGGCTGCAGAGGGTGATAAGGGGGCGGGGGCAGCGTTAGTGGAGGTGGCGGTGGGTTGGCGGTGAGGCGGCGTTGACGGTGGGGCAGTGGGGTAAGCGGGAGAGCGGTTGGTGATACGGGTGACGGGGGAAGTGACAGTGCCTCGGAGGATGATAAGGGGAAGGAAACACCGTTGACGCGGGGGCGGCATTACTGACGGTGGGAGCGGTAGGAGCAGCGTTGGCGGTGAGGCGGTGTTGACGGTGGAGCAGCGGCGACGGCGGTATGAGTGGGAGAGCTGGTGGCTGTGGCGGCGGGGAAGGTGACAGCGCGGCGGGGGATGTTAAGGGGCGGGGCAAGAGCGACGTTAGTGACGGTGGGGGTGGGTGGATGGGAGCAGCATCGACGGTGCTGCAGTGGCAGCGGCGTGAGTGAAGTCGTAGGTGGAGGTAGGAACAGCGGCGGAGGCGGGGGAGGTGACGGCGGCGGCGGCATTGAGGTTAGGCGGTGGGCGTGGCGGGGGCGACGGTGGGCGGCGGGTTAAAAGGGAGCGCGGCTGCGGCGCGCGGCAGAGTGCTGGCAGGGGCTGAGACGGCGGCGTTAGGAAAGTGATGCGCCTGTGAGACGCGGGCGGGGCGGGGCGGGGCGACGCGCTCGGCTGATGTGACGAGGTGCGTAAGGCGAGGCCGAATGGGGCGGAGTGCCGCGATGGACGTGAGAGAGTGGCGCCGTCTACCTATGGACCACAAAGACAGCCAGGCGAACGCTCTCAGCGGGGACACAATGATGGCTCAATAAGGCGCTCGTAGGGTAAATGGATGAGAGGCGGGTATGGTGAAGCACTGCACTTAGAATTAGCAATATGAATAACTAACGGACTTTGCAATTCAAAAATTATTTTAAGTGAACGTAAAATTGAAAATATTACTTTAAAAGACTGGCGCAGGGCGGCATTGCCTTTGCTTGTACAGTGTGGCTGAATGTAAGACCCTACGATTACAAATCACGACGCTGGCAGATTTTTGATACTAACTACATTCATAGCTAAGCCGAATTCAGCCAGTGTCTAAATCACAGTTCTAAAGGCTGGCTGGCCTAACCGCAACCCTTCCGTGGTTTCCACAATCAAAACCAGGCAAATGTGGGAGCAGTGCCTTAACAAACAAGCAAAAGTTCCTTCCTTTTCCTTGTCTCCTCCTCTGTCTCTTTCTACACAACCTTACTCAACTTACATACAATACACTACCGCAAATATCGGGAGAAACCCCGCAAGCTGTCGTGTAGGTTGGAACCGAATTTCACGTTGCATGAGGGGAGGAACATTTTAACCTCCAGGCGTATAAAATGCACTATACTTACGTAATTAATAAACATAGCATTTGGCGTATCCGGAAACACTACATGTTCAAACCAAAAGAAGGAATATTCGAAGAATATGAGACACGTGCACATCTTTTATATGCACGACAAAAAAATTTCACAAAAAGCTCAATTTTATTTTACTTCGGAAATATAGTCAACTTTTTATGGTTTACAAATGAAATTTTTAAAAAAATATGAGTAATATTTTATACGGAATATCTATAACTTGTTGGAGAGCTTCCTAGTGAAGAAAATTAAGCTTACCCATAGTGCGAGCTTGGCGATTTCAGACAAACTATCAATTCCCCTATCAAGGAGAGCGTCCGTGGATGAGCCAAAGGCGGAGCGAGCAGGTGCGCGAAGCCGTGCCCGTGGGGAGCGTCGCAGCAGCAGCAGCAGCCGCGGCAGCGGGCGTGGGCGCGGGCGGCGCCGCCTTTGATCCCGCCGGAGGGCGCGGAGGGCGCCGAGGGCCCTCGTGGCTGTCGCCGGCGCGACGACGGAGGGCGCCGCGGCGCCGTCCCCGCCCGAGAGCCTCCTTCGCCGCTCGGGAGCGCATTTCTCCGGCGCAGACAAACGTTTTTCGCGGCCTCGAGCACCCGCGCGGGGCGCTTGGGGGCGGTGCCCTTCGCTCCCAAGCGGCTGCTCCGCACCAACACTCGTTTCAAAACTGCGTTGTATATGGCGTGTACTGTGGGCTATGGCACAAAGGCGCACCCTTAAACCAGACGTATTTGCGAGTATCTCAATTGCTTAAGGCGTATGCCGGGATGGTCGCTAGTTTTGCCCTTCCAGACGTAAATCTTCTGCTCGCCCTCCCCCTCTTAAAAGTTACTACTCTGTATTAATGTAGATTCAGTGGTGAGGCGGAAAAGCAGGCCCTATGGTCTGAGCCTCGCCTTTAATAAAGACATTATTATTATTATTATTATTATTATTATTATTATTATTATTATTATTATTATTATTATTATTATTATTAATATTATTATTACTATTATTGTTTTATTTGTAGTAGGCTCAATGGTTCAAACCCAGTATCTTAGGGGTACGTAGCTATGAAATATATGGAAAGTTTTGTTTAAAAAAGTTTTACTACAATTCCAGCTTCCTCAGCATGTTATTTCCTCTTGAAATCAAATGTTTCAAATCTACACTCCACTTTCCTTCATATCTTCACATCCAATGTTTGAAAAGTATAGAATACAGAATATCTATTATGTACAAATAATATAAGCGGGTATTTGAGATATTTCAGTCGCGTGTCTACTTGGTCAACGAATTCTATTCCTTACAGAACTCTTTGATACTCATTTGCACCTACGATCGCGACTACTGCTTGACTACTGTTTGCTTATAATTGAAGTAAAATTCGCGAATGATTCTGTGAGTAATATGGTGATAGTTGATAAGTAACATTTTCGAAAGGCTATGCCAATACATATCTTATGTTGAAAACTGATTTTTAAACATATGCATAAGTGTAAGAAAACAAGACATTTTAGGTTAATTAGAGTTTACATACATTTTGAAAATTCATCATTTCAGATAACTCTCATTTCTGAACATTTTTTTAAAATTTGGAAGCTTTGGCCGATAATAAGCAATTAATTTGAATAAATCATCCGAAATACGAAAGAAAAACTCAGAAGAATATACCGAAAATGTTTATATATTTTTTTAAAAAGGGCACAGCAATAATTTATTATTACATTTTCCTATGGTTTGTCATCATCACACACACTACGTCGCCTCACACTGAAAGTCCAATTGTCCAGAAAAGAAAACCCTTCTCCAAACTTCATAAAACATGTTACGAAACTTTACGTAGCAAGAACTTCAAACACAACGCGAGGATAACCACGAGATAAAAAATTAAGGAGAAAGGATAGTCCGGCAGGCAGCCAACTTCGCCGTCTAAATTCTTCCGAGGAAGGGGGAGAGAATGTATTAAGGCGGGTAGTGGGCTGTAAAGCATGAAAGGCGAATCCGAGTAAGCTCGTGACCTGCGCCCGCGCGTTAAAGAAACGCCGCGCCTCCTGCCCTCGGCGCTTAAGGCGGAAACGTGCGGTTACTACCGTCCGCCGCGACGGCCCGCGCCTCGCCGCCCAAGCACAGTGGCCCCTAACCAGCCAACGCGTAGGTCAACATTTCGATGCACACCTTTCAATGTCGTTTCTCAGGGTGCGATTGATTGATTGAGTGATCGATTGGTGATTCCGGGCGCGTCAACTACTAAGGTCATTAGTCCCGTAAGTGCAGTGCATTTTTCATTGGTTGAGGCGGTGATCGTCTCCAGAGAGATCCGACGCTGACATACCTGTCGTTTTGCTGGGTTTTCCTCTACCTGGTATCTGTCACCAGAGGAGTACCACCCTAGCCGGGACAAGCTCCCGAATGGTCTCCTGGCGTGTGAGATGGGGAAATGCATGTAAGTGTAAGCGTGTGTAAGTAATGGGTGAGGAGAGGACAAGGAAGAAGAAGGAAAGATCGCGGGCCGTCCGTGGCCCGTTTGTTATGGTAGTGCTCCGACATTCGCCCAGTGCTGATCGGAGAAATCAAGGAAAACTACCGAACAGAGCAGCCGGTCGCAAGAATTCTCCTCCAGACAGCGCAGCGACTGAATTCGAACTAGCTAGTGTTGAAACCCCTGCCACCGTCTGAGAGCACAGGAGAGTTTAATGTGCTACTCTTGTATTTTCTTCTTCTATTTGTTATTAACAAATAAAATACATTTTTACTTTCTCCATGATTCAGTATGTAGTGCATGATTAACATTACATTAATGAATGCTAAATGCGAAAGAACGGTTCACTATAGGTGATAAACAAGTGCAATTTTCAACCTTACAATTTACCAATATAAAACGAGACCGTTATAGAATGATAAGTGCACTTGCAATGTCATCATTATAGGTAGAAAACTGGAAAAGATGCAACACTGGCCCAAGTTTATCACAAAGAAAAAAGTGTTCAAAACGTATCTTGAAAACAGTTAATGAATAAGACATTCATCTTATGTTTTATTGGTTTTATCTGAATATGTTGGGCATTTGTAAATGTATTTCTTAGATAGAAGTTAGGGTGGAACGTACGAAGCACAGACTCACTACAATTCTGAAAAAAGTGTTGTCCACTCGTCATAATATTCGAATGACATTTTTCTGTGAGCTTCGGGTTCTTTCATAGCTCCTTTACATTCCCAAGGTTTCCATTCTATTAATTATATTAAATTAATTAATATTCATTTACCACGCGAAGTATTTGTGAAAACGCGTTACAAAGGTGAACGAAACCGGATACAAAGCCAGTTCCATTCCAAACAGAAGAACGTGCTTGCGCTGCGTTTGAGCCCTTCGGCCCACAGTGGGTTCTCGGCGTCTCCCCTTTTGCGGCGGCGGGGGTGGCAGAGCGGGGGCGGGACTCGGACGGCAAAGAGGGCGGGGGCGGAGGGGCAAGAGCGGCGCCAGGAGCGACGGGGCGGGGCAGCTTAGCGCGTGGAGGCGGCGCAGGTGTCAACGCAGCAACAATGGCCCGCGCCTGCTTTACGGCCGTGCGTCGACGGGGAGGGGCTAATTGACTTCTCAGCTCTTGGCTTTTACGACGTGTGTCCAATAAAACGGAGGCGGCGCGGGCGGCGTAGAGCGACTCCTTGTGAGGACGAGGCTTTGACACCAGCCGTCGACGTGGCGCCGCCAGGTTTCATGAGCGATGTTTCGGATTGAATAAATCGCCGTGAAGTGTTCCATAGATTTATTGTGGGAATATACGTCAGTGTTATTTCAAGATCCCTTAGATATTTGTGATTGTTAGTGTCCTCAAAACGTACTTCAAGTCTTGATGAGACAATCCTGTCTTCATTAGGTGGAAATCTGTCTCCGGCTATTTCTCTAGAAAGGAAATTTGAAGGCACGTGACGTTCTTTAGTGAAATAACGGAAGGAGCACTTAATGTTGACGTTGGGCCAGAAGAGCGTACAGATCCCTGTGAGTAGCTGCGGCATTCGCATCGCAGTTTACGGTGCAGAACAGAGCGCGTCTCCGCAGTGCAGTCAGTGCTCGGGACGAGGAGCGAAGCCGCGCCAACCAGCGCAGGGGCGGCTGATCAAAGGCCCTCGCCCCGCCCTCGCCCCGCCCTCGGCCCCGCCCTCGACGCCCTCGCGTCGCAATCTCCAGCGGAGTGCTCGGCGTCTCGAGTGCCAGCCCCGCCCCGCCCTGCATCACCCATCTACGTTCCGCCTCACCCCACCCCGCTAGGCCCCGCTCTCCCCGCCGACAGCAGCACCTCGCTGCGGCAATCCCGGTTTTACGCGCTGCCCCTTTGTGACAACTGAGCCCAATTGGCGCGGAATGGTTATGGTCGTGGAGGTGGCGGTGGCTGGGCGCGGGAGGGGCGGGGAGTTGCGGGTGCGGATGCGTCGGACAGGTACGCAGGGGGGGCGGGAGGGGCGGGGCTGGGGGCCGGGCAGGGGGCGGCGGGGCAGGGGCGGCGAGGCGGGTAGGGCGAGGCGGGCATGGCGGGGTGGGGCGGACACGTCGGACAGGTGGGCAGGGGCGGGACGGGGCGGAGCGGGGCGGAGCGGGGCGGAGCGGGGCGGAGCGGGGCGGGGCGGGGCGGGGCGGGGCGGGACGGGGCGGAGCGGGGCGGGGAGGGGCGAGGCGGAACACGGTCGAAACGCGTCCAGGCATCTCGAGTGGCGAGCGCGCGGTGGCCGCGGTGCGCTGTTGCGACGGGCAGAGGGCGCTATAGTTACTCCGAAGCGCTTCCGCCGCTAGTTGAACACAACGGGGGAATTGCACGAGCGAATGGATACAGAAACACAATTCGAGTGCTCATGACTGGATCCCGTTGAAAAGACACCTCGTCATTTTTTTGCAATTGCTGTGAAAATATTTCCACGAAAATACGTTTTGGTCGTAATAATCACGTTTATGTATCATTTTTACAAACAGAAATATTTACATGGTTTTGCAGACACATTTCAGCAATTTACAATTCCAAGTAAATGTGAAACTCATTTCTGTATGCACTTCAGTAAAAAAAGAATATTTCGTAGCTGTTTCAGGGCACAATCAGTTTTTCCAAAAGTATCAACTGTTTAGACACAATACATTGGAATAACATTTTGGCCGAAACATCATTTTACGGCTGAAATACAGTTTGTGCTACAATTTGTTCACGTGCGAAGTCCCTGAAATCAAACGGACAGAACGGATCTTAAGGGGAACCCTTGAGAAGGGAAGGTTTCTTTGTGTAGTGTTATTAGTGGAAGTCCGTAGAGGTGTCTTTGTGTGAGCGTCTGATCGAGAATTTAAATGAGAGTGAAGTGCTATTAAGAGGATACTGCCGTGCTACGCAGCTAACGAACAGTTGCCCCGTCCGTATTCGCGAGAGTATAAGTGGAGCAGAAACCTTAGGGGGCAAATAGAAGGCAAGAAATTGGAAGGTCTCCTGGAAAACATTAAGAACATACACACACCACATAATTTTTAAGGTGAGTATCCGCATACAATACGTTTCTAATTATGTGCAGGACAGAGTCGAGGATGTTTTATGTTAGCGCGAGGGCGGAAGGACCGAACCTCATACTTAACTTGGAACTCCGTAAGGACGTTTGTATAAAATACAATGCGCAAAATATGTACAGTTTATTTTCATTGTCCACGTGATTTTGAATTCACTCTGAAGTCCCACGAATATTTGTGTTTTTTTAAAGAAAGGTTATAACTCAGAAAAATAATTCCCATTATTGATAAACTAATAATTAATGTATTTTTATAATGTTCACAATACCTCACCGGTGAGGAATTGAGAACTATATAACTCAACGGTGAAGTCCACACAGGGAAGTAACTGTTCGCGAACGTGCTTTCTGCTAAACGCAACTTCGCCTAACCGGGCGTCGAGTTCGCGTCTGCTGTATTTGCTAGAAAATCCCGCCAGGCGTGGCGCGGGGCGGTGTGGCGATGCTGCGGCACTTCAGGAAGCGGAGGCGCAGATTCCGCAGGCGGCGAAAGCGCCGAGATCTGTGGCAACGGGCGCCAGCACGCGGGCGATTTCAGAGCGCAACGGCTAGGCGGCGCGGGACGGGGAGATGTGGGGTATGATGGAGCGGCGAGGGAAGAGGCGAGGCAGGGTGAGGCGAGACGAGACGGGGCGGAGACTGGGGCAAGACTACTGGGGCCACACGGGGCGGAGCAAAACGTGGTGGGATGCGGTGAGACAAAGCGGGGTGGGAAGAGAGGACGGTACGGGAAGAGGCGGGTTAGGATGGGGCGGGGAGGGGCGAGGAGGGGCGCGGCGAGACGAGGGCAAGCGAAGGAGACTAGGGCAAGACGGGGAGACATGAAGAAACGGGGCGGCAGAGTGAGGCGGGGCCGGACAAGACAGAGGCTAGGAGTGGGGAGAGGTGGGAGTGGGAGACGGGACTAAGACAGAGGGGCGGGGACGTGTGGGGCGGAGCGCTGAGGGGCGGCATGGGGCGGGACGGGATGGCGTAGGGTGAAGGGGGTGAGGCCGGCGGCGCGTCGCTAGGGCTCCCGCGGGCGCTGTCCACTGCGTCGACGCCTCGGCGCCGCCGCGGCGCCCAGCGCGACGCGCCGACGACGACGTCGCGACGGCGCCCGAGAGGCGGAAGGGCGGAGGGAGGAGAATGACGTGAGAATAGGAACGCTGGACATCGTCCCCGATGGAAAAGGCGTCTGATGCGGAGGGCTCATGATGCGTTGGGGAAGTGGAAGGGAAGTGCAATGGCAGAGGGGGCGGCGGGAGGGGTCCGAGGTCAATCGTGAGCGCAGTCGGAGGAAGCGAAGGACTGAAGTGGTAGCGATGACGGGGGCCAAATCGCTCCAAAGAATGTCAACGCTCGGCGGCGAGGGGGGCGAGGCCAACGAGGAGCAAGGACAGTGAGGGTGGCGAGAACAACGAGGATGGCGAAGGTGATGACAAAGAGCAACAAGAACGGTGAGTACGAGGGCGGCGATGGCAACATAGGCAGCGAAGTATTTTTCTAATATGTAATACCTCGAAAAGAGAATATCGAACTGAGTTCAATATTTGCAACAGTTGTAAATTTATACAGGTTCAAATAACTGATTAAGATCTATTTAATACATTCTCATCCTGAAATTATCGTGCTTTGTTTGTCTCTCCCCACCATCCAACCCCATTCTATCACGGATTGCCTGAATACCCCTGAAACATGGGCACCATGCAAACTGCCAGATACTCCTACGAACAAATGAGTAACATATGTATTGTACTTGTACAGAGGGTCAACATTATCATTTCCCATATTTCTATTCCACTTTCCACCGCGTCTTCAGAGATTACCAAACACATTAAATAAAATTTAGTGTTCGACATTCAGAATAAAATAAAGAGGGTGTACGAGTGAATGTGGAATTTCTAAAGATTTTGAAATGCTGTTTTTTTTTGTCTCGTTTCGATACGGCTTCAGCTTTTTACTTGTAAAAGGTTCATTCGTTCATTTCACAAACCAAGCAACAGCGTTTCTTCAGCGTCGGGCAGCACGGAGTTTCCGGCGTCGCGGCGCGGCGCGGCGGGCCGGGCCGGGCGAGTGCGATCACTGTCCGGCTATCTAATCCTCCAGCCCCACCGCTGCCGTCTCCGCCGCCGCCTCCTCCACCGCCTCCGCTGCCGTCTCCGCCTCCGCCGCCTCCACCGCCGCCGCCTCTGCTGCTCCCTCCGCCACCGCCGCAGTCGCCGCCGCCACTGCCTCTGCCGCAACTGCCTCTGCCGCAACCGCCGTCGCCGCCGCCTCCACCACCGCCCCCACCGCCGCCTCCGCTGCCGTCTCGCGGGTCGCCGCGCGCTCCGGAGGCCGACAGGCGTCGCTGGCGACGCGCGCCAAACAATCGCCGGTCGCTCAACCCGCGCGCCGAGCCTCGCCAGCCGAGGCTCAGAGGGCCGTGGCCACGGCCGGAGGCGGGCGAGGAGTCGGAGACCGGAGGGGCAGGGGTCGCCAGCCGCTGACCCGGGCGAGCGCAGTGATAGCGCTGCGAAATTCAATTCAAACAGCCCCGCAGCCGCTTCCGTATCGGTCCGCCGCATGGAATCTTCCAGAGGAGGCCTTCACGCTAGCCACTGGAATTTGGGCGTAAATGGAACGCAGGCTTAATTGCACGTGCTATCATGAGAATTATGTGCTCAGTTTTAATTTCCATCTTCAATATATTACGTATGTTTCCTTTACGTAATTTATATCATGCAATAACGGAAATCTTGTGATGAAGTATTTTTTTTATTTTCTGCCCAATGGGGAATTAATAATGTAGACTTTTTTAGGTTTTCAAAAAGAAAAAGTCATTAATAAATAACGTTGCTTACCTTCAATTTTAATTTTCTCCCTCTAATTGTATATTATTAGAGAATCTAAGTGTGTGAGTACTGGGTTAGTCATGCGCATTACATGACGAGAACACTCGTAAACGTACGACGATTTGT